>CBVK0100135884.1:0-14182 GCA_900067695.1 Picea abies
ATAATGACTAATTATGACTAATAAACAAGGAATAACCTTAGGAAAAATATGTTTGCAGATTGAAGAAAGATTTGTATGGAATTAAGCAAGCTCCGAGAGATTGGTACTCAATATTAAATAGGTACTTACAACAACAAGGATTCAGAAGGGAAAATGTAGATAGTGGCCTCTACATAAAAGTGGATCGATGTAATATGATTATTATTGAAGTGTATGTTGATGAAATCATATTTGGAAGTGATGATGATATATTGAGTTAGAAGTTTTCCAAGGGTATGCATAATGAATTTGAAATGTCGTTACTTGGGGAGTTGAATTTATTCTTGGGACTCCATAAATCTCAAATATATTAAGCAATTTTCATTTCCCAAACCAAGTACATCAAGGAAATGCTAAATAAGTTCAAAATGGAATACTATAAACCTGTGAGTACTCCTATGTTTATTGATTGCAAGTTGAACAAAGATGATGAATTTGAAGAAGTGGATCAAAGAATCTATGGATCAATGATTGATAGTCTAATATATGTGCCAACTTCAAGACCAGATGTAATGCAAGCAGTTGGATAGGTCACAAGATTCCAAGCGACACCAAAGAAAATCCATGTTCTAACAGTGAAAAGGATCTTCAGATATCTTAAAGGAAAAACAGATTTTGAGCTATGGTATCCGAAAGGAAATGATTTAACTCTGGTCGACTACATGGATGTAGATTGAGAAGGAAGTATTGATGACAAAAGAAGTAAAAGTGGATAACATTTCTACTTAGGTGACTTCTTAGTGTTTTGGTTGAGCAAGAAGAAATATTCGGTATCCTTATCCACAACATAAACAAAATATATCGCAGCAACAATATGTTGTACTCAGAATCTTTGGATGAAGAAAACCATGCAAGACATACAAGTGAGATATGATGAGCCTGGATGAAGAAAACCATGCAAGACATACAAGTGAGATATGATGAGCCTATTCTTATACTCTCTGACAACACCAGTGCTATAAACATCTCCAAGAATCGAGTGATGCATTATGAGACCAAACATATTCCTATTAAGTTCCACTTTATATGGGAACAAGTCACATAAAATAATATCAAGTTGGAGTACATTGGGACAAAATAAAATATTGCAAACATATTCACAAAGCCTCTTCCTAGGGAGACCTTTGAGTTTCTTCAATAAAAACTGAGAGTAATTTCTGCTCCAAATTGATTTCCATAATCTTCTGCAAGATTAAAAAGTTGAATATTGTTAGGGGGAGTTACCCCTTTCCATTGATATTAAAAGGGGAGAGAAAAAAATAAAACTAGAAGAATGAATACACGGGGAGTCATCATGAAGACAAGAAGAAAATACAATCATTGGGACCATAGCACGAAGAAAGGGGGAGCACAATTGTTTTATTAAGTTTCCATCTCCAAAGGGGGATATTGTTGGAAAATTTGTTGTCATTGATGTCAACCTTATAAGGATCCAAAAATCAAATCTCAGAAGCCCCTAAAAGTGATGATTATGTGTCCTCTTAAAGAAGCCTTGAAGAGCCTTGAAGGAGCCTTGCATAAGTGTATATAACTCCAAAGTGGTCCCCTTATGGTG
The DNA here is from genome assembly GCA_900067695.1 of Picea abies. NCBI lineage: Eukaryota > Viridiplantae > Streptophyta > Pinopsida > Pinales > Pinaceae > Picea > Picea abies. Next base: position 1,595 of record CBVK0100135884.1, read on the forward strand.
TAACTTTTAATCATGGCCCTCATGGGATGAGATAACATGTGGTTGTTTCCACATTCCAATTTTTAGTTGTACACAAATGGAGCCTTGAAGGATCCTTGAAGAAGCACTAAAACCAAGTGAAGAAGACTCTAAAGTCAAGTGAAGAAGCCCTTAAAACCAAGAGAAGAATCCCCTAAAGACAAGTGAAGAAGCCCTTAAATCCAAGAGAATAAGCCCCTAAATCCAAGTGAATAATCCCTTAAATCCAAGCAAAGAAGTTCCTAAAGTAAAGTAAAGAAGCCCCTAACGTCAACCATCCTTAAGGAAGAGGTGTGACCCTTGGTCGCACCCCATTATGTGGAGAAGACTCATATAAATAAGAGGATACTCATTTGGCATTTGGATCACACCAATTTGACCTAGCCATGGAAGAGGAGTGAATTTTAGCCAAGAGGAGCAAATTTCCAAGGGAAGATGAAGTGAAGAAGGGCGAAATTCCAAGGGAAGATGAATTCTTGTGAAGATTTGTTCAAGAGTTTTGTTTGAAGGGCATCTTGGGATTTTCGATAATTTTTTTTTATAGAATGATTTAGATAGCAAAACTTGGAGGTGTTTTAGAAGAGATAGTGAAGAATATTGGGTACAAATTTTAGGTCTTGACTCATTACAGGTTTGGAGTTATACTTAGTGGAAGTTTAGGTTATTTAAACTAGGGTTTTCTTCTTCAAAACAAGTCTTCTTGCCATTTTTTCTATAAATATTTTTCAGGGATGAATCAAGGAGCGAAACTTGGAGGAATTTCATAGAATATAGTGATGAATATTGGGTACAAGTTTCAGATCTCGGTTCATTACAAGTACAAAATTATATTTGTTGGAAGTTAGGGTTTGTGACTAATCCAAAAACTAATCCCAAACAGGTGTTTGAGATAAAATGCTTATATTTGAAGCTTGGTAGGTCCAAATTGAATTCCAATTGTTGCATTAGAAGGAGAATAGATCCTAATATCTTAGGTCCAATTTTTAGAATCATAAACAAAAAATTGAGCTCATGGCAAATCTTACAAGTTTGCATATTTGAGGTTGTTGGAAATTTAATTGATGTCAACTCTAGAATAAATCTAGAAACATTGATGTCAACCCTAGTCAACCATAGAAGAAGCCCTGAAAATATGGTTAAGTGGTTGATAATCCCCAGATGGTGTGGTCATGGAACTCAAATTTGTTTGAGGAACAAGGACATGAAGGACAGTGTAAATGCATGTAACAAACTCATAGATGGATAGTCCTTGTCATGTCGTTACCAAAAATAGGTGGTACATCACATGGTTCCTCACGGTTGAAGAGTTATGCCCTCTTCAAGTTGGAATCCCTGAATAGTGGTTAAGAATCCCATAAACAATTACTAGTCATTAATTAAAGGGTAAAGTGGTTGTAACAAGAAAGTACAGGTCAACCCTAAAGTTAAGGAAATAAGTCACTTTGAAAAAGAATAAATACAGCTCAAGGAGTATTTCATAAACACATTCACATACACAAGTCTATTGAATATATTCTAAGTGAACTAGTGATATTTTGGTAAATATTTTCATAGTGTATCTGATGTAGCAAAGTTTGAGGTAACGAAGGAAAGCGAAGAGAAAAGTCTTCAAGAGAAAGAAGTGAAGATACTATCTTTATGAGGTTATCTGTGGGTCGTAATGGAGCAAGGCGCGAAATCCCTAGGCCACATTGGATCAAGGCAAAAACATCCATGCATTGTAGTGGATCAAAGTGTAGATTTATGAGGTTATCCGCGTGTTGGCAATGTATGACCTGTAGATTTTTTTTTGAAAAATCTGTGAGATGACAATGTATGAGTAGCATATTTTTGGGAAAAGCTTGAAGAAGGTGTTATCTAGTTGATGCTAAAGTTGAGGAAGGTTTTTTGGTTTGAGATGATATGCAATAGGTCCTATTCATGAGCAAAAGTATGTTTTTATGTGTATTTTATGCTTGTATCATGGATGGTTTGGCACATGATTATGGCATGACTTCGAGAGCCTTTGGTACATGGTTGTGTATGGTTGAGGTTCATGCTTTAGACATATCCTTGGTACTTGGTTTATGGATGTTACAGTTCATTTTTAGAGGCACATCTTGGTGATATTGGCACATGGTTGAGGCATATACTTGGTATATGGTTTTGAATGTTATGGCATATGTATGAGGCACATATTTTGGTACTTGGTTGAGGCACATCATTGATGATATGGTACTTGCCTTTGGCATATCTAGTGATACATGGTTTATGGCACAATTGAGACATATCATGAGTGATATGGTATATGGTTGAGGTACATATTGTGATACATGGTTTATGACATGATTGATACATATCATGAGTGATATGGTATATGGTTGAGGTACATCTCATGGTACATGGTTTATGACATATATTTTGGTACAATATTGTTGATGGATGTTATGGCATGATTGATGTTCTTGGTATATGATCTATGTGAGTGGTTCTGGTCACATTGATGGTATATTAGTGATAGTGACAATGACAATGGTATTGGAAGTGACAGTGACCATGGAAGTGATAGTGACAATGACAGGTTGATGTGATAGTGTCAGGTTGATTAGTGGCAGTGACCATGACAGTGACATATTGATCAATGACAGGTTTATAGTGACAGGTTGATGATGGTATGTCAGTGACAGATTGACAGTGACAAGTTGATATATTGGTGACAATGACAGTTAATGGTTGATGTGACAATAACAATGCTAGGTTGGATGAAAGGTTGATTACATGTATATGAGACAATGGAAGTGGAAATATCAGTGGTAGTGATAGGTTTAGTCTACACTTATATTTTAGGGAGGCAGGACAAGGCAAGGAAAGGGGGTTGTAGTATTCTTCTGGTTGGTGCCGAAGAACATAGGGATTTGGAGCTTCCTTAAGGCAGGATCCTGTAAATCAGGGGGTCGTAGCTTCCTTCTAGTTGGAGCCAGAGAGCATAGGGAGTTGGAGCTTGCTTAAGGTTGGAGCTTGTAAACTAGGGGGTTGGAGACTCCTTCTAGTTGTAGATGGAGAATTCAGGTAGTTGTAGCTTCCTTCAGGTTCAATTCTGTAAATAGGGGGTTGGATCCTCATTCTAGTTGGTGCTAGAGAATTTGGAAGTTGTTGATTCCCATGAATGTAATATTGATATATATAAGAAAACATTTTGTGGTTTTGTCCCATTTGGGTTTCCATGTAAATTCGGGTGTATTGTGTATTTGTGGTTGTTTATTATGCACTAATGAATGATACTGTTTATGATGCAATAATATACTAAATGCATAAGCAATAAACTATTTAATGTTGTTGATAAAGTTGAAGTTTATATATTGTGATTGAAAGTGGTAAAAAGTTCTCATACTAATTCACCCCCCCTTCTCAGTATTCCAACAATTGGTATCCGAGTGGGTTCCTTCAAGAAAAAATATAACCACTAGAAAGAAGATCACAGAGTGCACTAAAAATGGAATGCCAATGTTTGATGGTTAGAGCTATGAGATATGGAGCTCAAGAATGAACATATTTCTAGGAGCACATGGGTATGATGTTTGGTGATCAGTTGTTATAGGATACATCGATTCAAAGAAACTGAAGACTACAACCAAGAAGGAATTAAAAAGAAACAACAAAATAACAATGGATTTCATCATGGAAGGATTAATTGATTTGGTAAAAGAAATAGTGGGACAATATTCATCAGCTAAAGAACTTTGGGATAAGCTACATGATCTCTATTCCAAGAGATCTCATAACTTCACAGAGCTAGAGAATTCTAATAAAAATAAAGAATATGTTGAAGGTGAATGAGAAGAAAGATTCTCACCATGTGACACATATTAAGAAGAAGAAGACTCTGAATCAGGTGTAGTGGGCTTTGAGACTTCACTAATCAGTGCTTTAAGTGAGCTAACTAAAGAAAGAAGGGAAAACAAGTCCCTCAAATAACAATTGATTGGGATAAAGGAAGGTTCTAGAGAAGTCAGGTAGGTTGTCATGAATCTAAAATCTCAGCTAGACAAAGCCAAAGTGATTGAAGAAAATCTCAAGGATTAGTTGAAAGAGAAAAAATGTTTGGAAGACGAAATAGTATCACAAAGAAAGGAAGTAGAGAAGAGAAAAAAAATATTGACAAGACATATTAAGGAAATATCTGAGGACTTAAACAATATTGAATCAGAATTTAGTCAACAAGAAAGAAAACTTGAAAAAGAGATCATCAACTTAAAGACCCAACTTGAAGAAGAAAAGAGAATGGAAGAAATTATTAAGATCCAAATGATGAAGAAAGAGGAATATTGTGAGAAACTTGAAGAAGAAGTCACATTAAGAGTTAAAGTTGTCAATATCAACAAGAATGTTGAAGAGAGATAAAGCTCCACACCATCAAAAAACAAAGTCGAAGAGAAATGTTACAGGTTACTAGAAAGGAAGAATGAAGAGAAGGATAAGAGTTTTGGAAAAATAATCAAAGGCCCCATCAAGAAAGAAGAGCCATCAAAGGAGAAGATATCGTAAATGAAAAAGAATAAAAAAGAATATTACAGAAGAGACATATATCAAATAAAACCCTCCACTTTTACGTATTAAAGAAGCTTCAATCATTGTGAAGGAAACAACATAAGAGAAGATTCCGATCAATCAAGGAATGAATTCAGAAGGACTACATCACAAAGAAGATCATCCACTTCCATGTATCAAAGTTTATTTTATGGTTATTGTTTTACTTGGTTTAACTTTGGACATAAAGCTGTGAATTGCAGAGCCTATGGAAGAAATGTTCAGGCAAGAGATGTTTATGTAGTCCCATGCAATATTGAATGTTATAAATGCCACAACTATGGACACATAACTCGTGATTGTAGAACCATGATAGATACTTCTATGAAAGAAAAAACTGATATCGAATATAATAAGGTTTGGAAAATAAAGGAAGAATAGGTGAATGAAGAGCAGATGAATGAAGTACTTTCATAAATCATACTCCCAGGATTTGTAGTAGTATGAGAGCATGACAAATATATAGGAAAAATGGAAGATGTCAGAGTTTAGGAAGATGATGAAGAGAATGATGTCAAAACTCAGGAAGATGATGAATCCATAGGTGAAGAGGAATACTACTCCGCATTAGGGAAGCTTCCTCCACCTTTTTGGTCCATCTGGCTTGGAGACTCCCAATGAATATAAACATTGAAGAGGGGGAGTCTAAGCAACAACTCTATAGATCAGAGAACCGTCTTTTGAGTAGTTTAGAGTGTTTGAATATTTTGGAAAGGTAGATTCAAAGTGATTTGATGGTAGAAGTGCATAATTTCTCGTGACATATTGATTGGTTGAGGAGCAATTCTATGAACACATTCCCATGAAGGTATCAATAGACAATTATGAAGAATATCAGTGGCAGACTTTTCAGGCATAGATTCATGAGTGCATAGAAGATTCCAAGCATGGACATATAGTTTCGAGGATGTGTTGAAGATAGAATGGATTAGTGGACATATTTGATTCATTTTGAAGAGTAGGAATATGTCGTAATCAGTTGTAGTAGATGGGTCAACATTGTATGTAGTTGAGTAGCAGAGTCATGACATATGGACATAGATGGATTCATGAGATCTTTGGCAGGACTAGACATATATATGATAGGTGGAATCTGTCAGTCATAGGAAGGAAAGTAGTGAAAGGCACAACAGGATAGGGGAAGAGAAATATTCAGTAGAAGCAATACCATCAAAGGAAAATTGTTGAAACGTATGGTCATTGATGTGAACTTGACAAGCCATGAAGATTTGAAGTCAAGTAATTTTGAATGCTCTTTATATATGTCAGTGAATTAAAAGATGAATCACCAATGGAGAAGAAGCACTGGAAGAGAGGAAATAAATCATGTACATGAAGCCCCATATTGATCTACATGACATATTGCAGAGAATTCAAGGGAAGAGATATTGTCAGAGAGAGAGACCAGATTAGAAACATGAAGACATGGGGAGACATACCAATAGGGGGAGTTACCCTTTTTCCCATGATGTCAAAGGGGGAGAAACTGAAAGACCAGAAGAGAAATATCAGAAGCATGAAGACATGGGGAGCATCCCCAAGGGGAGATACTCTTTTCCATTGATGTCAAAGGGGGAGAGAAACATCAAAAGAGACATATGAGGAGCATGGTCACAGGTGGAGTATGAGTGTTGCCATGAATTCCAAAGGGGGAGATTATTGGAAAGTTATTTGTAATTGATGTCAACTCTAGAAGAATTCTAGAAGCATTGATTTCAACCCTATTCAATGCTAGAAGAAGCCCTAGAAAGATGGCTAAGTGGTTGAGAAGCCCCATATCATGTGGTCATGGAACTGAAAATTGTTTAAGGAATAAGTAGATGAAGGAAAACATAAATGCATGTAAGACACTCATATATGGTAGTCCTTGTCATGTCATTTCCAATGGTAGGTGGTACATCATGTGGTTCCTCATGGTTGAGATGTCATTTCCAATGGTAGGTGGTACATCATGTGGTTCCTCATGGTTGAGGATTTATTTCCTCTTGAAGTTGCAAGCCCCAGAGAATGGTTAAGAAGCCCCTAAACAGTTACAAGTCATTAATTAAAGGGGAAAGTGGTTGTAACAAGAAAGTATAGGTTGACCATAAAATTAAAGAAATAAGTCACTTTGAAAAAGTATAAATACACCTTAAGGAGTCTCTCATAAACGAATTCACATACACAAGTTTATTGAATATATTTTAAGTGAACAAGTGATATTTTGGTAAATGTTTTTGTAGTGTATCTGAGGTAGTGAAGTCTGAAGTAATGAAGGAAAGTGAAGGGAAAAGTCTGCAAGAGAAATAAGTGATGCTACTAGCTTTCTGAGGTTATCCACGAGTCATAGTGGAGCAAGGCACGAACATCCACAGGTCATAGTGGAGAAAGGCATGAACATCCATGGGTTGCAGTGGAGAAAAGTGTGAATTTCTGAGGTTATCTATGGGTTGACAATGTATGATCTACAAATTGTTTTTTGAAAAATTCATGAGTTGACAATGTATAAGTATCATATTTTTGGGAAAATCTCGAAGAAGGTGCTATCTTTTTTATTTTGAAGTTGAGGAAGGTCTGTTGATCTGAGTTGATATGCACCAAGTCCTATTCATGAGTAAAGGTATGTTTTTATGTGTATTTGATGCTTGTATCATGGATGGTTTGGCACATGCTTAAGGCATGACTTGGAGAGCCTTTGGTACACCGTTGCATATGGTTGAGGTTCATGCTTGAGACATATCCTTGGTACTTGGTTTATGGATGCTATGGTTAATTTTTAGAGGCACATATTTGTGATATTGATACATGGTTGAGGCATATACTTGGTATATGGTTTTGGATGTTATGATATATGTATGAGGCACATATTTAGTTACTTGGTTGAGGCACATCATTGGTGTTATGGTACTTGATTTTTCCATATCTAGTGATACATGGTTTATGGCATGATTGAGACATATCATGAGTGATATGGTATATGTTTGAGGTACATATTGTGATACATGGTTCATGGCATGATTGAGACATATCATGAGTGATATGTTATATGGTTGAGGTACATCTCATGGTACATGGTTTATGGCATATCTTTCGGTACATGGTTGATGGATGTTATGGCATGGTTGATATTCTTGGTATATGATGTATGCAAGTGGTTTTGATCACATTGATGGTATATCAGTGACAATGACAGTGACAATGGCAATGACAGTGACATTGACAGGTTGATCATTGACAAGTTGACAATGACATGTTGATGATGGTTGTCAGTGACATGTTTATATATCAATGACAATGGCAATTACAGGTTGATGCGACAATGATAGTGAAAGGTTGTATGACATGTTTATTATAGGTTGATGAGACAGTGGCAGTGATCGTATCAGTGGTAGTGACAGGTTGGGTCTACACCTATATTTCAGGGAGGCATGATAGGGCACAAAAAGGGGTTTGTAGCCTCCTTCTGATTGGTTTTGGAGAACACAGTGAGTTGGATCTTCCTTCAAGTTGGTTCCTGTAAATTAGTGGGTCATAGCCTCATTCTGGTTGGAGCCAAAGAACACAAGGCGTTGGAGATTCCTTCAGGTTGGAGCCTCCTTCTAGTTGTAGCTGGAGAAATCCGATAGTTGTAGCTTCCTTCAGGTTGGAGCCCGTAAATATGGGGTTGGATCCTCCTTCTAGTTGGTGCTGGAGAATTTGGAAGTTGGTGATTCCTATAAATGTAATCTTGATATATATAATAAATCATTATGTGGTTTTCTCCCATTTGGGTTTCCACGTAAATTCTAGTGTATTGTGTATATGTGGTTATTTATTATGCACTATTGATTGGTATTGCTCGTGATATATTGAATGCCATACTAAACAATATACTGCTGACAAAGTTAATGTTTAGATGTTATGATTAAAAAGTGGTAACAAGTGCTCAATATTGATACACCCCCCCTGGTCTCAGTATTCCAACAATTGGTATCAGAATTGGTTCCTTAAAGAAAACATCTAACCATTGGAAGGAACATCATGGAGTGCACTAAAAACAGAACACCAATGTTTGATGGATAGAAATATGCCTTCTGGAGTAGAAGAATGAAAATGTTTATACCAGCACAAATAAGTGATGTATGGAAAGCAGTAGTAGAAGGATACATGGCACCTAGCACTCTCCCAATAGACAAAGATGGAAAGAAACTCAATGAAAACAATTATAGGGCTATAAATGTTATTCTAAGTGGTCTGGCTAGTTCAATATATGTCAATGTTATGCATTGTGATTCTGCAAAGGATATTTGGGACAAACTTCAAAATGTCTATGAAGGAGATGCCAAAGTCAAAGGGGCCAAGCTTCAAACTTATAGAGGTAAATTTGAACAGCTAAAAATGAAGGAAGATTAAGATATTACAGCTTACTTTATGCAAGATGATGAAATGGTAAATGTTATTAAAGGCTTGGAAGAAGAAGATAAAGAACCAATCATTGTCCAAAATATACTAAGGTCTCTTCCAATCAGATTTCATCCTAAGATTTCATCCTTAGAAGAAAGAGAAGATCTTGGTACACTAAGAATGGACATGCTACATGGAATATTTACAGCTTATGAAATGAGAACAAAATAGGAGAATCCATCCAGGAAGGAAGAAACTTTCAAAGCATCCAAGAAGACAAAGAAGAAGAATAAGCAAAAGTCAAAGTCAAATTGTAGCTACAGTGATGATTCAGATGAAGATGAAGAAATAGCCAACTTTGTAAGAAAGTTGAAGAGAGGAAACGACAAGTACAAAGGTATGTTTTCCTTAAAATATTTTAATTGTGGTAAATTTGGTCATTTTTCTACTAAATGTCCTTATGCTAAGAAGTCGGATAGTGATGAAGAAGAATGTCCCAAGAAAGAAAAGAAATATCAACATGGAAACAAGAAAGGAAATAAAAGGAAAGTCTTCAAGAAAAACCTTTACTCAAAAGAAGATAGTTCCTCATCTGATGAGCATGATGATAGTGACATTGACTCAGAAAGAGTGCTCTTCATGGTAGTGGAAACTCATAAAGGAATCTCTAAAAGTGGCGACGAAGGTGAAATAGATCTTGAAGCATAACTAATCACTACCTTAAGAGAGCTAAAAAGAGAAATGAAGAAAAGCAAGTCATTCAAAGAAGAATTGATCAAACTAAAGGAGCGTTCTAAAAATCCCAAAGAAGTTGCTCATTCAAAAACCCAGGTAAAAGAAGAAGAAAAGAGAGAAAATATTTTGACACACCATCTTACGAAAAGATCTGAAAAATTAAATAATCTTGAAGCATAATTTAGCCAATAAAAAAGAAGACTTGAAGAAGAAATAATCTCCTTGAAAATCTAACTTGAAGAAGGAAAAAAAATGGAAGAAGTAATGCAGATCCATATAATAAAGAAAGAAAAATAGTGTGAGAAGATTGAAGAAGAAATTGTGGCATTGAGTGTTGAAGTCGACAAGTTCAACGAGAACTTGAAAAGTTCTCAAGTGTTAAAAGACATTCTCAACAGTCAAAGGCCATGCAGTGAAAAGTCTGGACTAGGATACAAGAAAATTCATTTTGAGGAAGGTTCAAGCTCCATGAAAAAAGAAACAGAACAAAAGAGTTATACATAAGATATTAGAAGTCTCAAGCCTTCAAAGAAGAATATTCAAGTAATGGAAGAAGATCAGCCAATCATAGGAACACAATATCATCAGAGGAATAAATACAGAAGAAGCATATTTCCAAGAAGTCCTTATACATTAAGAATATTTAATCATCGAGAAGGAAACAACAAAAGAGAAGATTATGATCAACCAAGGAATGAATTCGGAAGGACTACATCACAAAGAAGATCATTCACTCTGAGGTATCAAAGTTTTTTGGAAGTCATTGTTTTACATGTAATAACTTTGGACATAAAGTTGTGAATTGCAGAGCGTATGGAAGAAATGTTCAAGCAAGAGATGCTTATGTGGCACCCCACAATATTGAATGTTACAAATGACACAATTATGGACACATAGCTCAGAACTGTAGAAGTGTGATAGAGCCTTTCATGAAGGAAAACATTGATGTCAGATACAAGAAGGTTTGGAGAAGAAAAGAAAAAACAAGAAGATCATGTATATGAATAATAGGTCCTATGGATCATACTCATGGGATTTTCAGTAGCACAAGATCATTATGAATCTATATACCAAGAGGAATATGTCATAATTCGAAAGGATGATGAAGAGGAAGGTCTCAGAATTCAGAGAGATGATGAAGCTATAAGTGAAGAGGAAGATGACTCAACATTAAGGAAGTTTGAAGTATTCTTTTAATCCATCCATCTTGAAGACTCCCAATAATGTGAATGATGAAGAGGGGGGTTCTAAGCAGTAGCAAATGGGTCATCATTGTATGCAATTGAGTAGTAGAATCATGGAAACTTTTCTGACATATGAACAGAGATGGATTCATGAGATCTTTGTGAGGTCTAAACAGATATGTGATAGTGGATGAAAGAATATTGACAAGAGGAATTAGTTAGTCACAGGAAGACAAGTAGTAAAAGGAACAACAAGAAAGAGGAAGAGAAACCTTCAATAGAATCTATATCATCGAAGGGAAACTAGGAATCTATATTGTTGAATGATGTGGTCATTAATGTATGAGCAATAAACATGACAAACCATAAAGACTTGAAGTCAAGTAACTTTGAATGTTTTTTATATATTTCAGTGAATTACAAAAGGAAGCACCAATGGACAAGAAGCCCCAGAAGAAGGGAAAGGAAACAAGTACAAGAAGCCTCACATTGATCTACATGGAATTTTTCAGAGAAGTCAAGGGGAGAGAAATTGTCAGAGAAAGAGATCAGGAAAGAAAAGTCAACAACATGAATACATCAGGAGTTACCCTTTTTCCCATGATGACAAAGGGGCAAAAAGAGAAATATCAAAAGAGAAAGATCAGAGACATGAAGACAAGGGAAGCATCCCCAAGGGGAGTACTCTTTTTCATTGATGTCAAAGGGGGAGACAAACATCGAAAGAGAGAGATGACAAGTGATGGTCATAGGAGAAGTATGAGTGTTGTCATCAATGCCAAAGGGGGAGATTGTTGGATAGTTGGTTATTATTGATGTCAACCTTGGTCAACCCTAGAAGAATCCCTGAAGAAAATTTGGAAGAATATAGAAGTAATGGGTGTATTTGGAGAATTCTCCAATGTGGTCCCCTTATGGCGTAGTTCTAAGCATGGCCCTCACAGGAAGACACTTTGAAGAACTCTACAAGAAGCCCTGAAAATATGGTTAAGTTCTTAAGAGTTTAAGAATCCCCATAGGTGTGGTGATGAATCCCAAAGTTGTTTGAAGAAAAAGAGTGCAAAGGACATTGAACATGCATGCAAAACCTCCATTGATTGATAGTCCTCATCAAGTCATCTCCAATGGTAAGTGGTGCACCACGTGGTTCCTCACAGTTGAGGATTTATGCCCTATTAAAGATGAAGTCCCAAAGTATGGCCAAGAAGCCTCGGATCTAAGGTCAATAAGTTATAATTTGTCCCTAAAGTCAAGCAAAGGAGAAAACGTTGTTGCAAACAAAAAGTTACAAGTCGTCTCAAGGTCAAGTAAATAAGATAATTGGAAGGGCATAAATACACATTAAGAACCTCTAATTTTTCATCATTCTATCTTGTGATCTCTTATCACAATATTGGAGACGAATTTTCGAGAGAACATGAAGTGAAGAAGGGCAAAATTACAAGGGAAGATGAAGTCTTGTGAATATGTGTTGTAAGGTATGTTCTTTAAATGTCATCTTTCCATTTTCAATATAACATTTTTTCTAGGATGATTCAGATAGAGAAAATTGTAGAATGTTGAGAAGGAATAGCAAGGTAGCTTTGGTAAAAATTTTAGCTTCTGGTTCATTGTACTTTTAGCGTACACTATGTGGAAAATAGGGTTTTTGACTAGTCCTAAAACTACTCTCAAATAAGCCCCCGGGGGGCAGCTCAATTGGCAAGTGTCGTGATATAGCGTG
>CBVK0100135885.1:0-14181 GCA_900067695.1 Picea abies
CATTTTATCCATGTGTTGTTGTGCATTAAGGGCTCTAGTACCATCAAACTGAGGAATCTTGGTTTGATAGTTCTAGGGGATGTTATGTAAGGGAGAAGCTAACACCAGGGGAGAATATCTTGCTGATATGATTGGTGAAGGAGGTTGGATGAAAACTTGTATGATTGTTGGAGAAGTGACATAATATGTGGAGGAAGCGGGGCTGGGAGGTGTAGATTGAGTTACTTGAGGATTGTCAGAATATGAAGCAATATAAAGGGAAGAAAACTCAACAAACTATTGGAAATGGGATTTATACAACGCTTGGTCAAGATTTGATGCTAGATCTTGTAGTTTCTCAAACTCTTGAAGGATCTGTTGATCAAAATTTATTCCAGGAGAGAGTCTTTTAGGGGTTCTAGGTTGGAGGATGGCTTGATCTAGTACTATTTCATCCACAAATCTATCAGATTTGGTTCCGAAAAGGATATTCTCAAAAGGTAATTCAAACTCGATGTCTTGGATTGTGACAAGCTTCTCTGGAAGAGAAGTGGCCCTTGGAAGAGGACTGCTACTCCCTTGACCTTCTGTTGTGTTTCTTTTTCTGATTAATTTTACGGGGTTATCTACTATTTTTACAAGTTCTGGATCAGGGTGAGATCTACTGTGAATTATTTTTGGAGCCGGAACTTAAACTTTAAGAAATATAATTTAATATGTACAAATTTCAATAACCTTTTAACATTTATCTCTTGAAAGTTAGATCTTTGATTGTTCAGAAATAAAGTTTTATTATCTAGGGAAGACAATTCATAAAGTTGGAAAAATTTGTTCATTCCCCAGTATGGTTGCCACTATGTTAGCACTCTGTAATTCCGAGAGGTTTTCAAGGTTAGAAGAAATTGAAAGAGGTAACTTATCAAAACCACTTTTGAAACTGGGATCTAGCCCTGCCAGTTTCAGAGAGGGATCTCTCTGTATGCTTTAGATTAGTTTGGGTTTTAGATACTAGGCTAGTTAAAATAGTCTGATTTTGTTTGTTTGTTTATAAAGGTTGGCTTAAGAGATGCATTAAACTTCCATTGGGCTATGGGGTCTGTATTAAAGATCAGAATCATATGCAGATTTTTATGAGGTTCCTTCACAAGGCAAGACAATAAAATTGTTGGATCTATTGAGATTAAATGAGATGGGTAAGACATAAAAAGGTGAGAAAATCAACAAAGCAAAGTAGCAATTAAGAATTTCCTTACTTAATATCAGATGAATAACATATAGATCATTAAAAGACCAGAGACAGATTATGCAAGATAAATTCTATTATATTGACTTCTTTTTAATGATTAGAATATGAAAAACATAAGTGATTACAGAGAATATAAAAACATTCAACAGAGAAAGATAAACATCACCAACAATTCGACACAAGAATCCTGTAAATTGGCCTGTTGTATTACTGGTTGATCCTTTTGAAAAGATTACACAAATAACTCATTGGGTGAAAAAATCAACCCTCAATACTTTGAAGGAAGAAGTATTTATACAATAGTTTATATATGATCGTGTCATTAATGACTAGGATATTGTGGAGAGAAAATCTAACTAACTAGATTAAAAATTACAAAATATTAGGAATGTTACTAATCTATTTGAATCCTTGGTGCTAATTTTGGGGGAAGTAGTTGATGATTCATCACTTTGACTTGAATATCTGCTCCATGCTAACTCATAACTCCACATCACCTTTACTCACGTAAAGAGCACAAGTCGTCCCATCTCTTTTGACAAGGGATGGAAACCTTGAGTAACTTTATGTATATTTCATCCATCTCTGTGTACTTGGCAAAAGTGGGATTTGTAAAAAAATTATTTTATCTCATGTTGGATGCTCAGGTCCAACTGTAATGTTTCTAAAAAATCCTTGCCAGTAATGCTACCTTGTATACCTGAAAATTTAGAACCATCCTTTTCCATTGTGCTTATCTTCTGCTAGAAAGAGTTCGAAGATTTGGGCTCTTTGGGGGAAAGAGAGTTTTTGGTAGAGGTCATTTAGGATTTCAATGGAGAGAGAGTTGGAAGAATCAATTCTGGGGATCTGTAACATCTGGTTTATTGACTCAGGGGTAATGGTGAACATAGTTTCACCCAATGATGACACAATGTCCCTTTGGTCGAGAATATAATGGGCTTGACACTTAAGGGAAAACTCTGGGAAATTATGGGTCTGGGGAAACATGTATAAAGGTAGATTTGAATCCCAGAGTCCGATCTCATCATTTTGGTCTAAGAAAATGTCTTTTAGCTAGAAGTGTAATTCAAAGAAATCGAATTTACACTTCAGATCTGCAACTCTGTAATCTTTGTCAGCCAGGGGAACACGCTCTAGATCAATGGGAGGAGGAAGAAACAGGTTTTTGGTAGTTTGAGTGGGCTTGTTTTGGGCCCCATAGCTAACAAAGATCTAAATGAAGAAATAATGATGACTATAGTTACCCAATTTAATGGCACCTGTCGATGTTTGTCTTGAAATCTTGAGTCAACACTGTGTCTATAGTGTTTGGATCAATGAACAATATGGTAATGATGAAGAAATGGGGTTAAACGGTGCAGGGGGGTGTTCGTTATGGCATGAGTGGTGACTAGACGAATAACGGTCATGAGGGATGGCATTGATTGGACAACGAGTAGATGAATGTGATGTGTGACAGGGTAGTGGGGTACGGTGGTGGAGTGAGGTGGGCGGTATTGGATGAGCGGTTAGGCAGGTTCCCGGAGGGGGGTAGATGGTAAGTGGAATTGAGCGGGGTGGGGGTGGGGGGGTCCAATAAGATGTAGGAGTGACACTTCATGTGGGGCCCACAATGGGAAAACCACTTTTCCCAGACCTAGCTCACCATTAAAGGTAGAAAGGTTAGGGGGGTCTGAAAATCACCATCGACCGTTGATCTGAGCGCTGCTTGATCAACCACTGAAAAATGTGTGCCCTTTAGTTGCATAATGAAAAAAGGTCATATCTTGGCCATAACTTAGGATAAAATCATATTGAGGTTCGTGCTAGGCTCCCCTTTCCTTATTTTTCACCAAGGTGTCATTTGTTAGGCTAAAAAACACCAAAATAACTCAAATAAATGTATTTTCAACAATTTTTTGCAAATCTTTATTGAAATAAACCATGCTAACCTAACTCATAGTTTAATCAACTAACCCATTAATCCATCTTTGAATGTTGGATTAATAATTACTCTAACCTAATATATTTGGCCAAGGTTAGACTGTTTGGCCAAATTTATTCACTAACCTATCTAATTTGGCCAAGTTTAGATTGTTTGGCCAAATTTATTCACTATCCTATCAAAATAAATTTAAAAGGTTTGATCATGATTAGGTAGTATGAGTCAAACCAAGTTTATTTTCATGGAGTTTTATATTTTATATTTTATATTTTTTAAACCCTCTTTTGATATTTATTCTTTCTTTTCTTTTCCTTTCTTTTCTCTTTTTATTTTCTTTTATTTTGTAAATCATTTGCAGAATAAGATATTATTTACAATACAATGCAACTAGAGGAAGAGATTCTAATCACTAGGTGATCCTATGAAATATAGGGTTATAACAGGTCCCATGAGAAATGGCCAGAATGAGAGAGAGTAAGAGCATGAAGTTCAAACACAAAGTCATGGCATGACTAACCATGACCCCCAAGCCTAGAAACAAGCTTGCAACATGAGCACCAGAATGAAAAAGAATCTATACTAGATCTCCCATGGAAGGTAGGATCTATGATCAACTGAACGATGTTTTAAGTAGAGAGAAAGGTTTCATCGTCTGATAATGGGGTTGACCCTAGGTTTAAACAATAATGATAATTGATAATGCAATAGTTTGAGTGAAACACACCCTAACCTAAATTCCAGTTATAATCACATTACCTACCCGGAGTCTTGTAAAAGACTTGGCCAATTGATGATAAACGTATCAGAGAAAAGTCCAAACCAGCCTAAGACTTGCAAGAATGACGATAATGCTACAAAAATATGATCATTAGTTGAAAATTTGGAGAAAAATAAGGAAACTTTAGGAAGTGGGTTTTCAAAATTTAAAAAAATATTGATATATTTACCCATTTACCATTCAATTTTTAGCATTTCACCCAAAAAACCACCAAAGTGACCAAAACCCTTGGAGAGAAAATTGAGAAAAAAAGAATCTTGGAGCAACTCCACTACTTGCCTCCTCGAACAAGTAAGTGTTCCACCCTTTACTTGCATTCCAATTCTCGACTTCAGTAGATTATAGGAAATTTGAAGCTTAAATTCACTTTATTAAACATGACTTTGCACATTCGCAGGCTACCTTAAGGCAACCCGCAGATATCCACAGCTGGTGGAAACACTAGTTGTGGATATTTGTGATTGTTCTAACAAAAGGCTGCGGATGCCCAGAAAAAAATTGAAAAAAAGAACTAACTCAAAATTTCTTGGAAATTGAGCAGGATGTCTATTCTTTGGAGAGAACATGAACACGAAGAGGTGTATCTAGTAGTGTTTGACAATGATGAGACAAAACAAGCTCTACGTGCTTGCAACATGTATAAGTTTTTTCAAATTGGTGGCATGAGAGAGAAAATGAGATTATTAGATCTCTTAATTGGTTATTGGAACCTGGATGCTGAGGCAGTCATGCTCGCTGGGTAGCCTTTGACTATTATGGTTGAAGACATTTCTTAATTAACAGTTTTTCGAGGAGAGGGGAAGTGCCAACTTCCAATCTCCGGGAGGAGGTTGGAGTATCAATGACTTCATCAATGAGTACTGTGATGCCGATATCGAGAAGAGTGGATCTCAAGCGCCAATAAAATAGATTACCAACTTGAGTCTCCGAGTCATATTTTATAATTTGGTTCAGATAATGGGATCTAAATCCTTACATTTGGCATCATGGGCGCAAATGCAATATGGGGTTGAATGCCTACACCCTACTATGTATGACTAGAGAAATACCATTCTCAATAACATGAAAGCACAATTGACAGATTGCAAGCCCAGGAAGGAAAATAACTTTTTCTTAGATAGTGTCCTATGCACGTTCTTCTTCGAACGGGTGCCCATGAGGAGACCACAGACATACATACGAGGACACTTACGACCATGGCCAACCATGGTTCTATGGATTGAGCTCATAGCTCTCTTAGGAGGTGGAAAAATGTCCAATCCATTTGATGATGACTTCTTTGGCTAATGGGAGTGAAAAACTCCCTTCATTGAGGACTACCCATATGTGGGCATCAATTTTACCAATGACCTAGACATCATCATCCATGCTGGAGATGAGCTACAAGATATAGGTAACTTTTCATTTTGTGTTATTTAATTTTTAATTTTTGAAAATATAACTATATCTAACTTTTTGTGAGATCCAACATACTAACAAGTACCTTACTTTTATGCAGATAGAGCACCTGTAAGACTGGATAATATCCCGTGACATAGCCGATGAGGTAGAGAGGAGGCATGACTGAGTGATGATGCGGTGAGGAAATTGTGTAGTGTGGGTCAAAACTTTGAGGCCCTCATGCACAATGTGCCTATGGATACCATTGATGACCTACCCATAGGCATGCAACGACATGTTGTGGGAGTACCCAAGCCATGGGTCCGATTGTTTCGACATTTGGAAAATGCCATTGTTTGTTATGATAGGGTGCACTGACCTTAGGCCTAGGCATATTATGTGCTCATAGCATACTTTTTTGTACTTGTATAACATTATATGACCTTCGGGGGTTAGGAGGCCCCATATTTTGTACTTGATGGATCTCCTTGTGATATATATATTATTTTTTGTGCGTTATATACATTTTGTATTTTATTTGCAAATGTGTATATTTACATGTGAATGTGTGTGCTTTACTTTACTAATGATATAAATTCCAATCTAACAAATAATTAGCATAAGCATCAACCAACTCATTATCTCTCCTAGGAACATGCTCATAAGTAATGAAATCAAAAGAATGTTCCAGAAGACGTATCCTAAGGAAAAACTATAAAAACACCAGATCTCGAACTCGATACACACCATTCATATGTGAAACAACCAATTGCAAATCATGAACACTTGGAGGCGATTAATTCCACTTGACAACGTGTCTCGCAAATTCTCAATAATTGTGCTATACTCGACAACTTTGTTAGTAGTTTTCGTGAGACACACACCTCCAATGGACACTAGCTGACTAGAAGGAAAATAGATCACCCAAGCAATAGATGCTAGGTGTCTATTATGGCGACTGATGCCATCTGCGAATTCAAAGTAAATCAATGTCTCCTCGAGAATCTGCAACACATCATAAGCACATCAATCACTAGTGCAACAAAAGGACTAAAACTTTAAACAAAGCTATGTACAATATATACAATAAATACAAGAGCGCTAATGCTCAATCGCTCAGGCCTACGCATAATACTTCTTTAGGTAGAGCCCATTTCTAGGCTTAGACAACACATTTCCTTCAAAATATGTGAGCTCATAGGATCCTTTCTCTAAAACCCATTGCACTGCATAAGGGTCGAACCACAAGGGGTTGAACTTTCCTACCCCCAAGGAATCCTTGTCATGGTCATAGGCTAACAAAATATCTCCCTCGGAGAACACCCTGGGATGGAAAAACTTATCATACTGGGACTTGACTCGTTTCTTATGCACTTCGTTTGCTAAATATGCATCTCGACGTTTCTCGTCAATATGTTCAAGGTAAACTAAGTGTTCTTCAAGCTGAGTCATGTATGGAAGAAAATCGACTTCTATTTTGAGTGAAGGAACTTCACATTCAATAGGAAAAACTGCTTCCACTCCATGAATGAGTTGGAACAATGAGAAATCAGGGGTAGTTTTGACTGAGGTTTGGTAAGCCCACAAGGCCGGGTATAACATCAAGTTCCTGTTCGTTTGAGTTGAATTAACTATTCTTCTTAGTGTCATTTTTAATGCCTTGTTCATGACTTCAACTTGAACGTTAGCCTAGGGATAGTAGGGAAATGAGTGTTCCTTCCTAAACCCTAGTTTCAATGCTAATTTTGACAACATGTGGTTATGAAAGTGACTTCCATGGTCAGTGAAAATCACTCTCAGAACTCTGAACTTAGCTATGACCTGATTGAATATGAATAGTGTTGTTGTCTCCCCATCATTAAAAAATGTTGGAATAGCCTTGACCCACTTAGTAAAGTAGTCGATGACTACGATGATGTAATGATGCCCCCTAATCGAAGCCAAGTGGCATGTCATAAAATCTACCCTCCACTTGGTGAAAGGGCCAACAATGATAATGGGAAACATTGGAGCAAGATGTGCACACATTTTCTTAGTGAAAATTTGGTAGGGATGACACTTCATGAATGCTTAAACACAATCTTTAAAGATCATAGACCAAAAGTATCATGAACATTTTTTTTTGGGTTGTTTCCAACCCACATAAGTGACCACCACATGCTCCAATATGGAAGTCATTCAAAACAACCTCCGCTTCTTCAAGAGTTAAGAAATGCCAAAGGATCGAGTCCACCCCTCATAGATACAAAGTGTCAATGATAATGAGGTAGTTTTTCGCCATATGATGGTTCTGTCACTGCTCGTCTCTTGAGCAGTTTGGAAAGAACTTTATATTTTGGAGATATATAAGGATATCCCCATACCTGTTATAACCCTAAATTGCACTATCCCTGCTTACCTGGCATCGAGCCTACTCATTTCCTTTCCTTTCCTAAGCCATGCTGAACAAACTCTTCAAAAACCTCCTAAATCAAGTAACCCGCGCCCTAACCTAGCACTGGGCGCATTGGGATGCTGGCAGGCCTTCTGCAGCACGCGTGTGAATGCTGGCTGGCCCACTACAACCCACGTTTACCTAACAAAGAAAAAAATCAGGAAATTAAAGCCCTAGCTTGCTAGTCCGTAGGGTAGAAAAACCCCACAACAATACCACGGATAAGATGAAGAGATGAAGAAAATTTTCTCGTCTGAAAATGAGTCTATCGTCTCTCCTTCCTCGTTCTCTACCAGAAAATTTGACATCATCTCAACAAAGACTATAGACTTCTTATATTTTGTAGACATAAAGTCCAAGTTGAACTCTTGAAGCACAATAATCCACTTGTTGTACTTCCTGCCAATAATTCTCCTAGTCAAAGAATATTGAAACAGATTAACCACGACGACGATGTTTGTCTTTCATAATAGAATGTAATGTCAGAGCAGCTGGACATCATGAAAAGCTACCAATGCCAGTTTCTCTGCATGCAAATATCTAATCTCAGGACCCATGAGAGCACAACTCAAGTAATATATGACATGCTCTTAGAGCTCATCATCCTCCTGAACTAGAACCATGCCGATTGAAGACTCATCTGCTTCCAAATACAACAAGATCTGCTCTATATTTCTCCAGGATTATCGAGAGATATTGCATCCCCAAATCCTGAACTAGAACCATGCCGATTGAAGACTCATCTGCTTCCAAATACAACAAGTAGTCTCAATTTAATTAGGGGGACTCAAAAAAGGAGTCAAAACTAGCACTTTCTTCAAAGAATCAAAATAACATTGTGCAGCTTTGTCCCAATAGAATGGGACCCCTTTCTTAAAAAGGTGCATAAATCCCTTTATTTTGTTAACATAGTTTGTGACAAAACCCTTGAGGAAATTTGCTTCTCCTTGTAGGCTCTGAAGTTTTCTGACTATATGAGGGGGAGGAAACTGATTTATTGCCTCAACCTTCAAGGGGTCAACCATGATCCTTTTTGCCGAAATGATGAATCCCAAAATATGACCAGAGGTCACACAAAATATACACTTGTGTGGATTCAAACGAATCCTATATAAATGACATTGTTCAAAAACTAAAAAGAGGTGTAAGAGATTGTCAGACTTCTTGCACGAGTGAGCCGTGAGATCGTCTAAGCATGCCTCCACTATATGATTTAAGTCATGAAAGAAAAACATCATGGCCCACTGGAATGTTGCACCAACTTTTTAAAGACTGAACGACATTTTCCTGTAAGAAAACGTACCCAAGGGACATATAAAGGCCGTTTTGTGGTGGTATTCTAGACGAATTTCAATTTGGTTGTATCCAGAAAAACCATCCATAAATGGGAAGATTTCACTCCCTGCACATTCATCCAATATTTGATCAATAAATGGTGTTGAGAAGTTATCTTTCAGACATGCCTTATTCAAGTCCCTAAAATCCATGCAAACACAAATTGTACACTGCTTCTTATCAACACGAACAGGGTTGGAGACCCATTCCATCAGAGGAACTGGGTAGATAAATCCTGCATTAAGAAACTTTTCCACTTCTTCTTTTATTGCCACTTCCTTTCTTGGTTTCACAGGTCTCAACTTTTGTCAAACCGGATTTACATTTTTATAGGTTCGAATCTCGTGTTGAACTATTTGAGGATCAATGCTAGTAATTTCCTCATAAGACCATGCGAACACATCTCAAAATTTCTTAAAGAGTGTTGTATATTGTGCGATCTTGTCCTCTGATAATTCTTCTTCGATAAATAAGTTTTCGACAATTTTAGGATTCTTAGAAATGTTGACCGAGATCGTCTTCGATATATTAGCCATGTTAACTTGGGCATATAAAACCATGTATAACCAAGGGATTGAATACTTGATCAACACTTCCAACAATGGCTGACTTGAAATATCCACTCTCTACTCGATTGAGTTCATGGAGGAAATGCGATTTATGATGAAGATCCTCCCATGGCCTTTCAGCTCTGACCATTTCCTTGACGATTGCTTCGTCCGAAGGCAAGACAATACCTAAACAATCTTGGGATATTGAAGTGTTTTGAGCCCAACTAGGCTCAAGAAAGAGATCATCCTCCTTGGTGAATACTTGAGTTTGATCTGGGTTTTCCATGGCCTACTGAATGGATTGATAAGCTATTTCAACTGCAGACAAAGGTTCGACCATATCGACATGAAATCAAACTTGAACCACACTAGATGGCAAGGGAAGGGTCCATGGGTCCTATATATATATGAGCTTCTAAAAGAAATGACCCTATTAACTGGAGTGGCACGAATGTACAAAATTGATGCAGGAGATTCAAAAGATCCCATAAGCGACGGGTGCATCCCATAATTGATGCTCTCATTGGTCGCCTGAGATTTTTCAATCCATGAGACATTAGTCCCAGGATTAGTTGTCGTGTCAAAAAGGTTGGACGCCACTTGATCGATGGTCACGATTCTTCCCTCATGGGGAAAACATATAATTCGAAAAACTATCGAGATGATAACTGTCATGGAATATGCCCAACTTATTCCTAACAAGATATTATAGTCGAGCGACGTGTCGAATACTTCAACCTCTACACAAATATACTTCCCCCCTAGTGTAACTAGACATGAAGGAATCATACCATGAGGCCGAAACAAGTGTCCATCGAGGTAAATCAAGAGTGTAGGAGAGGGGGTAAGTTTAGGAGAACCGATGGATTTCCAACATGAAAAAGACTCCAGCACATGGAAGCTCCTTCATCAATGACGATTCTATTAACTAAGATATTGTTGCAAACAACCCAAATATGAAAATCTATGTGATATGAAAGGCATGGCCTCACATCAGTAGCATCAAACTTCATTACAAGATGACTATCGAAATATGTAGCTCTTATGGTAGATAACAACGCAGTGCGTTGCGAGGGGAAACTTTGGAGAGCCTCCAAAGCAGACATTGCACAAGGCATATGAGCCAAATCCTCCACAAATGAATAATTGGGAGTGGCTCATGCATTAGGGTTATGCATTGTTGTTTTATAAATGCCCTTAGGTATGTGCAACACTGTCTCTTTGTTACACTTCTCTATGTGGAGAGGGGCCTGATACTTTGAAGTTTTCTTACCCTTCTCAGTCGACTCTGGGTTATCATAATTCCGAGACATTGTCGAAAAATCTACATCTTTTATCTTTGAAGCGCTAAGAATGTTTACAATTCCTTGATATCCATCAGAGGGTGGAGAACTTGAAGTGCCCTCTTGTTGGTTGAAGTTGGAAGAATCAACTTGCAAATCTGCCCTTGTCAGAAAAGGTTCTTCAACACAGTAGGAGATTATTGTTGAATCAATTTGATAAGACTCTAGGATTATTTTATTCGTGGGCATTGATGTGTAAGTTGTTCATCATGACAAAGATTGCAAGGAAACTTCACCTTTCTTTTCTCATCCTTGGCCCCCTCAACATTTGTGCCCAAATTTTTATTATTTCTCCCACCACCTTTCTTACCCTTGCTTTTTCTTTTCTCTCTGGGTTGTTGAGGACCCTTCAAAGTCTTTGTTTGAACATAATGTACATTGGAAGACTAGGTGGCAGGGGTGGTCAAGCTAGAGGATGGACCAGTCATAGGTTGTTGGATAACAAGTTTTTGCATCTAGCTAGTGGCTAGATATGTGACTTTCATTTGAGAAGAACCCACTATACCATAGGAATGTGGGTTAGACTTTGGCTTTGACAAGTTGAGAGTAGATCGTGGCACATTTGACATAATCTCATAGAGCATGACTGAATGAGAGTATATGAGCTCTAATTGCGGTGCTTGAAATCTTTCTTGTTCCTCTGAAAACACCCTCGAAGTTGCAATGTCCTTCAGAATATAGGGGAGTAGGGATTCCAGGAACCATTCAAGGAGGAACTTCGGTGGAACCGTATCCTTAATCAATCTCTTCCTTCTCCTCCATTCTTAAATATGATTGGAAATGTGTGTGGCATTGTCTTGTACAAAATTAGGCAACAATTCTGTCCTGGTATCGTACTAGACAAGGAGTTTGAAGTGGTTTAATAAAACCATGGATAAATCATCGAACACCGAGTACCTCCCCCTCTCGAGTTCAATATACCATTTTCTAGCACCTCTAATGAGAGTACATTGGAACAAACAAAATCTAATCGAACCATCATTGAGCAAGTTGGACGAGCACCACAAGTGGAACATCATCACATGGTCCTCTGGATCCTCGCCACTTTTCCCCTCAAACTTTGGAATGTCCAAAGGTAGTTTGGTCGGGATCGTAGGCCAAATGCAGTCATGACAAATGGGATCATTCATATACTTGGAAAAATATGGCAAATGAAAAGTTTCCATAAATGGTAACCTAGGATGCATCATTGATTGATGAGTGGCCTGAAAATAAGGTCTAGGGTTGTAACTGACACTAGGTTTCCAGAAAGAGTTTTCAATTGAACCAAAGCTTGGGATAAAACCTTATGGCGCCTGGTTGAATGGAGGAAAACCTCCACCCATATGGCTCTTGAGAGGAAAACTAGGGTTACCTCTAGCAGACCCCCCATGGAAAGGAAAAAATCCTTTCATAGAGGTAGACTGACCGGGAAAGGGGTTTCCCCCTTGCAACATCCCTTGGAAGGGATTCCACTATCCTTGGAGAAGGGTACTCCCCAATGACGCCCCTAGAAAGGATAAAGGTCCTTGCAAGGGGGAGGGTTGATCTTGGAAGGGGTTTCCCCCTACTGACACTACAGATGTGGTGAAAGGGTTATTACCGAACCCACTGTAAAGTGTGAATAGGGTTGAAGTAGATGACATACTAGTGGATTGGAATCTAGTACCCAAAGAAGTGCCCCATCCCCATATGGTGTTAGGGCCAAAAAATGGAATAGGTCCACTTCCGATGAATGGAGATGACAAAGGAATGTGATCTCCACCCCAAGAAAATGATTGGTAAGGAGTTGGAGTGATCCCTGCACCAATATTCAATGACTAGGACGTTGGATGAGAACTAACCAACTCATTAAGCACATCCATCGATGACTGGGACATTGGATGAGAACTAACCAACTCATTAATCATGCCCATTGACGACATTCCATAAGAGAAAGTGTTTTTTGTTGACACAAATGATGCAGCTATACTCGCAACTAGAGTGGGACCGGCAACCAATGAGGCAAGGCTAGTGGTTTCCGCGACGATGGTGGATTGAACAACATTTTTCATTTGAATTGACATACTAGGAGGAAATATGCCCCCAACAACTATTGCCAAGATGGGAGTTGTAGGGGCTCCCAACCCTGACACTGGTTGAATGGCATCCATAATGGCCCAACGAAGAGAGATACTATCTGAGAAGTCTGATCCTATAGGTCAGAATCATACAACCGAAAATGGGAAAGTCCAAGGTAACTGAGAATTGACGTGTGGAGCAAATTCATCAGCTCCAAGAACCTCAATGATTACCTCTTCTGGTTCTAAAACATTGACCTCTAGAGAGTTGTGGTCTACAATCTCATTCTAACCAACCGATAAGAAAGTTTCATATTGATCAAGCTGATGCCTATTTGGAGGCGGGGGAGAATTATTTCTAATCTCTTCCTTGGGTGAAAGGCCTTGAATTTTCCTCAATATTTAAGGTGATAGATTGACCACTTTGAATAATTGGCTCTCGGTGACAACCGAATTGCCTTCCTAAGGTTGAACTACCTTCACCAAACACAAGTGGGTTCCAAATCAAGTGGATTAAGCCTTGGGACTAGAAAAACAACAAAGTGGGCTTGTGCCCTTCCAGATGAAGGAACGGGTTGATTAAGTCTCGTGGACCAACACACGAAGGTATGAGAAGTAGTTATCTTGATCTACATAGATTAACCTTATTCGGTGAAAGTACCCACACTTTTCGGGGTACCCTCCAACAATACTGAAGTGTGTGATAAAAAATCTACCCCAGGTACTACGAAAAACCCCCACAATCACCTCAATGATATACCTAGGAGAAGAAATTGTGTTTACCAACTCATAGTCAGTTCCTTGGGGGTACAACCAACAATCATGATTGAAAGTGTGGACAAGGTAACAAATCCTGAAGCCTCAAAATCACTACCTCTCACAGAGTTATGGGTACAATCGAAACCCCCAACACACAATCTCTGAGATGATTTCATTTTTAGTGATTGAAGATCCACATGGTTATCCATTATGGATTACAAAGGTTAAAAATATTGAGAAAGAAAATGATGATGTTATTGAAATTGAAGTGCATTGGTATGCAACAAGTACAGATGCATTCAATGGTGTGTACAATCCAAATATGGTGGTTGAGAAACATGTCAATAGAAAGAGAAAAAGAAAGGGTCAAAATACAACTCATCATCGCATTGACCTCTTAAAATTAGATG
>CBVK0100135886.1:0-14180 GCA_900067695.1 Picea abies
CTGGACCATTTCCCATGTTAGCCACAATGGGAAATCGCTGTCCATCAGAAATCTCAATCCACTTTCCGAATAGGAAAGAATCTGTCCAATCTGGACAATTTTTCAATCACAAAGATAAATGTTTCAATGATATTTTTCAACAATATTTTTCAATAATATTTTTAGTGCTCCCCCCTAACCCGGAGAGTCTTCCCTTTCAGCTAAGGGAGTTATTTCCATGATCCCCATCTTCTCTCGGAAATATGCAAACTTTATTCTGGATAGAGGTTTTGTTAGAATGTCTGTTGTCTGCTCGTCAGTGGGGATATACTCGAGCTTTACCTCTCCTTCCTAGACTTTATCTCGAATAAATTAGTATTTGATCTCAATGTGTTTTGACCTTTCATGAAATACAGGATGTTCTGATAATCTTATACAACTCTGATTATCACAATGTATTATGGTTGATTCTAGAATCTGATCAAATAAATTAGAGATTAACCTCCTTAATCATATTGCTTTAGTGCATGCTTCACATGCTGCAATATACTTTGCTTCTGCTATGCTGAGTGCAACAGACTTCTGTTTCCTGCTGCCCCAAGATATCATAGTGGAGCCCAAGCTGAAACACATACTTGAAGTGCTCTTTTTGTCTTCTGCACTTCCTACCCAATCTGAGTCTGTGAATCCATGAAGCTGTATATCACTGGATGCGGTATATATCAAACCATAGTTTATTATTCCACGAATATATCTTAATACATGCTTTGCAGTTATCCAATTCTCATGTCGTGGTTCCACCTGGAACTGGCTTAGTGTATTTATGACAAAGAAGATGTATGGTATTTACCAAATACATCAATGACCCAATTAGTTGTCAATATAGAGATGGATCTACTGGATTAGAATCTGGAACTTTCATTTTTCTTATATCTGCATTCATAGGAGTGTCCATGGACTTACAATCCATCATTCCAAATTTCTGAAGGATCTTTAATGCGTACTTTCCTTGTCCAAGGAACACTTCACCACGCTTCTGCCATACTTCTAGTCCCAAGTAATAATGCATGAGACCTAGACCTTTAATATCAAATTCAGAATCCAATTCCTTCTTTCATTGGATAATGAGAGACTCTTCACTTGTTATGAATAGATCGTCAACATATAATAGTAGGATCATAGGTGCATTGTCCACGACTTTGTAATAAAGGTTTGGATCTTCATGACTCTTGGAGAAACCAAGTCTCGTTAGATAGTTGTCCATTCTGGCATACCAAGCCCTTGGAGCTTGCTTGAGTCCATATAGAGCTTTCTTCAATCTACAAACGTGAGTGTCTCTAGACTGTACCTCAAACCCTTGAGGTTGCGCAATATATACTTCTTCTTCAATAGCTCCATTGAGGAAAGTTGTCTTTACATCCATCTTATGTAAGTTCCATCCCATGGAAGCGACAAGAGATATGATAGCTTTGATGGAAGTATATCTAGCCACCGGAGCAAACATTTCATCATAATGATCTCCCTCCCTCTGGGAGAACCCTCTAGCTACAAATATTGCCTTGTATTTATCCACGCTTCCTTCTGCTGTATGTTTGATCTTGTATACCCATTTTGAAGTTACCACCGATTTTTCTTTAGGTCTAGGTACAATTTCCCATATCTCATTTTTCATAATGGATTGATGTTCTTCCATCATAGCTTCTTTCCATTGTTCCTTTTGAACTTCTTCTTCAAATGTGGTAGGTTCTTCATCTAGAAGCTTCGTCATGTATGTTGCATAACTTGAGAATCTTTTAGGTCTTTTATTCTTTCTGAATGTTCCTTTTGGAACCTTGAGTCTTTCTGTGTCTTGTAAAGTATCTTCAAGACAAGCTGGTCTTTTCTTGGTCTTAGATATGATATCTGAATCAATGTTTTCACATGGCTCCATAGGATGATCAAGTAGTTCCTTTTCGTCATTTACGTTTTCTGTGCTTTCTTTGTTAAGTTCTTCAATCTCTTCTTCTTCAATATTTTCTTCTATGGATTTATTGAATGCCATCTTCTCATTGAATGTTATGTCTATGCTAACTTTGATCTTGTGTTGTTCTAGAATATATATTCTATAAGCTTTGGATGAATCACTGTATCCCACAAATATCCCTTTATTTCCTGAAGGTTCTAGTTTATTCCTTTTGTCCTTGGGAATGTGAGAGTAAACAGGACATCCAAATATTCTTAGATTTTCCACATTAGGTTTCTTACCTGAGAAAGCTTCTTCTGGTGTCACGTCTTTCAATATACGATGAGGACTTCTGTTATGCACATATATTGCGGTCATTGCTGCTTCTTCCCATAAGAACATGGATAGAACTTGATCATTTAGTAAGGCTTTTACAGTTTCTTCAATGAATCTGTTCTTTCTTTCTGCTACACCATTTTGTTGAGGATTATGAGGAACAATCAACTCCCTCCTAATCCCTGCCGATTTGAAGAATGAAACAAATTCCTTTGATGTGTATTCTCCACCATTATCGGTTCTTAGCATCTTGATCTTCTTATTCATGAGATTTTCTATTTCTGCTTTGAACTCTTGAAACTTGTTGAATACTTCGTCTTTTGTCTTGTGTAGATATAACCAAGTATTTCTTGAATAGTCATCTATGAAGATTATGTAGTAAGAATACCCTCCTAGATATTTTATTGGCATCGGACCACAAACATCTGAGTGTATCAGATCTAGTATCTCCTTAGATATGTTGTTGCTGCTTGGGAATGGTTTCTTGATATTCTCCCCAAGAGCACATCCTTTGCAGATTCCTTCATGTGTAGACTGCAACTTTGGTATTCCTTCAGCCATCCTTTTGAGAAAGGGTAATGCTTGATAGTTAATGTGAGTGCACCTTCTGTACCAAAGATCATTGGGGTGGACTTCGTTGTGTACACGAGCTTCTTCATTTTGTTCTAGTAGTCTATACATATTTCCTTCACGACTTCCAATAACCCTAGCATTCTCTATGCTAGAGTCTGTATGCCATGATAACACCTTTCCATCCATGAAAGCTATTTTGTTTCCTTTATCTTCTAGGAAAGATATCGATACAAGATTATTTTCTAAACCAGGTACATATAAAACATTGCTTAAGTGAACATAGTTACATGTTTTCATTTTGATGGAGGCTTGTCCAAATCCTTCCACCGGGTAAGTGGTTTTGTCTCCAAGATCTACCTTGTATGAGGTCTTCTTCTCATTTAGATTTGAGAGTCTGGCTTGATCTCCCTTCATGTGCCTAGAAGCTCCACTATCGATTATCCACATGTCATCTTCAATCATTCCAGTAAGTGTTGAGTAGTGTAAAAGATTGAATGTTTCACTCATGTCTTCGATTGACTGGTAACTGGTCATGCCTTGATCCAAAACTTCAACTTCTTCATTTCTGTTTTCTGAGAGAGCCAAAAGGTGCATTGAGTTAGGGCGCATCTGAATATCTTCTTTTTGAGTGAGATGCTCCATCACAAGGTGTTGGATCTAAGATTAGGGTTCCTGCAACTGCTTCTGCTAGTAACCCTAGTGACAGTGTCTTTGAAGATGCTTTTGCTAGTAACCCTAGAGGCACTTCCTCAACGAGCTCAATATCCTAGCAGCTATGCTTCCTTCTAGCGTTTATACTGAATGAAGGAGGTGTGGCACCCAACCATAGGTCGAAGCCACCCTCCGAGCACCTTGACCTTGACAGAGAATAATACTGGTAGCAATCAATAGCCAAACAAGGCTAATGCACCAAGAAAGAATAGAAACCAAAGCTAATCAGATAGTCCCACCCAGAAACTAGTGCAACACCTTCCCCAGAAACTTGCGCACAAAATTGCCAACTACAGTGTGCACAACTGACTCTCTGCAATTCTGAGAATGTGAATAATGAGAATTGGCGCCCTGTATTTATAGTGGTTCTGGCAGACTTACTGGGGCTGAATTCTCCTTCTGGGTACTAATTAATTCATATTAATTATATTTCTCCATTCGACATCTCATCTAGGGTTTCCTTTACTTCTTTTCTTCCTTTCGGAATATTCTAATATCGTCATAGGTCACAATAGAGGTTCGTACCTCCCGAAGCTACCATAATTTTAACACAGTTGGCATGTGTTTTCTTGCACTGGTTGAAGTCGTTGAGTGACTTCCATTACTTTACTTTGAATCATATGGATCTGTTGTTGGGCAGTGCATTGCTCTTGAAACCGTTTCATTCTTTCCACCGGTGACAAGGCCTTCAACTGTGCCTATAACGTATCAACGTGTTGCTTTGCTTCTTGGAGCTGTGACTCCAATGCCTGTAACTCTGGATTCTCCGTGAGGTTCTCATAAGTCTGGACACTCCAGTTACTCAGTTTCTTGCATTCCAAGGCAAGAGATTTTAATTTTCCAATTGCGCTGCGGGCAATTGCTTCCCTTAGGTATCTTACCTCCTGTGGAGTTTTGGGTACAACGTGGAGCTCTAGATCTGTGATGCGCTCCTGTATCTTTTGGATCACATCTTCGAGTTGTGCCACCTATTTTGGGATTCTTTCTTTGATCTGTACCTCAATGACTGTCACAAAGTGAAGTTCTCTGTTGACCGCTTCCTTTACCTCCAGTTGCTCCACCAACAACTGTTCCTTTCCTTGCTATAGCTTTTCTTTCTCGTCATTCCATTTTTCTAAGAGAGCACTCTTTTCTTGTTCTGCAGCACTGCGTTGTTCTTCAAGTACTCCCTGTACTTGTGCAAAGCCTGGATGACTTGCTCTGTTCATCTTGTGCTTTTCGAAGTTGAGCCTCGATTGAATCCGTGATTCGGTGGAGTTGAGATGGCTCATATCCTTATTCTGGTGTTCCGTCTGACAGGGGCGTAGTGGAAACTGCGTGCCTCAACTAAAGTTCCTGCTGCACTCCTTGGAGCTCTATCTCAATCTGACTATACATCGCCTCTTGCATGGCTTCTTGCTTCTTTGTAATCTCTAGCGAAGCGTCGTTCAATGCAGCGATGATGAAGTTAAAGTCATCTAGGCTGAGGAAAGTCTCGAACTTGGTCTTGGTTGCTTTCATTTTCTTTCTGGACAAAGGATTCTGGGGGGACACCTTTCTTTTCTTCAAGGTGTCCTCCTCGTCCTTATGCGATGTTTCCTCTCTAATATCTTCGCTAGCACCTCCTTTCTCTAGTGACATAGACACAGTCTTCATGGATGTGTTGTCTACATCTTGAACTTCTTCAGGCTTCTTCTTTTTACTAGGTCTAGGTGTATGCTGCGCAACTTCCATACTATCTACATCAGACAATTCCGCAGGGTTGGCTGGGATAAGGAGGTCCGCCGACCATTCCTTGGTGATTTCCTCTAGATATTCCTCCGTAAGCTTGTAATAGGACTGCAACTGTTTCTTATGGCCATCTGTGCGTGCTATTATATAAATGAAGTGGTGGTCTGTGTTGAACTTCATTAGGGGCCGAAACCTGTGGAGGGTATTCGGGGTCATACGAGGCTCATACTGGATGGCTACTTTCAACTGGTTGTAGTAAGTGTGGAAGATAACATTTGACTGCCATTTTTTGTTCATATCATTCAAGTACCACAAGGTACTAAACTTCACTACCAATGGTTCAAAGGGCTCGATGTCCGGGAAGGTCACACCTTCCGACATCTCCCATGCAATGAATGTGATCAATATGAGAATCCGGCTGAAGTGGAACTCATATCCTTGGTGTTGTGCTTCCCTACAGTCCATTTTCAACTGGTTTACTAGGTACTGCACCCAATTCATCTGAAGCCCTTCTGCGCACTTCCCTACGAGGTCAATGACGAATCCAGTCACTTGGGTGGGTCGGTTCTTGCGAACTAGATTTCCTACAATTAATTGACATGCAAGGTGTACTGCACCACTCTAGATAGAGGCTACCTTGTAGCCTCACGTTCCCTTCTCGACATCGCCATAAGTCTCTTTGATCCTCTATGCTACTGCTCGATTTGAGGTCTTTCTAGGGTAAAAATCTTGTGGGTCGGGCCTCTTTATTTATTTTCTGCCCTTTCAGAGAATAAGTCGAATGGATATATTGGTCCAACGACTATATTGCTTCATCATGGCGAAGTACTCCATGTCATTGTTCTGATATCTTGACGAAGCTCCAATTCTACAATTTCTCTTTCTGCGAGGTCTCTTCTAGAACCTCCCGTAACCTTTCAGTATTAGCCCTTTTCTTTCTTAACTTTCTATCCTTCTTTTCAGTGAGCTTCGTATCGGTAATGATTTTATCATTCTAAATCTTTTCTTCCTTGGTATTAGTTACTTTGTACTGTTGAAATTTTTTCCTAGGGTTCCTGTGCAATACTTCTTCCTTGTCTGGGATAGGTAATTCAATCTTCTGGGGATTTTCTAGTGTTCTCTTAGTCTTGACATCCGAGTTTCTAGTATTAACTATATGCGATCTACTCTTCTGTTCCTCAATCAAGTGCATGATCCTTCTGGTCATAAAGTCTTTTAACTCTTTCTTCTTCTATTCCAAAACTTCTTCCTCCTCCTTTCTTCTAGCTTGATATCTATCAATCCAAGGTTTTCCTATTAGCATGGTAAACAGGGTTCTGTCTACAACAAATTTAATAATCTCAAAGTCCACTTTTGTCAAAGCTCCATTGACAGTCATAGGTATCCGAGCAAGCCTTCCACATTGGTTTACTAGCTTTCCTCTGAATAAACATTTTCCCCTTAGGGAAGGGATCATAGCAAGCCTTCCTATAGCTTCACAGGTTCTTTCTGGCATAATATTCATCTGTGTTTCTTCATCCAAGACACAGTCAATGTTGAAGTCCCTTATTCTTGCTTCGATGCATTCCTTCTCTTTGAAGATCTCTGATAAGATGACATGTTGATGGTCATTCATGGTCTCTTTCACTTGTATCAATACCTTCTCTGATTCTTTTTGGGGTTCTGCCTTTCCTAGATATTCCTTAGGGTTTCCTTGATTTAGATTCATTCCTTCAAGCTTAGCAATCATTCTAGGGCAATCCAACACTTCATGGTCCATGGATTTGCAACATAGACAACTAGGTCTTCTGCCAGGGCATTCCTTAGCAAAATGTCCTGGCTTTATACAACTGTAATAGATGGTTAATCCTCACTTTTTGTTAAATGATCCTCAACCTTTTCTGTACTACGCGCTAGGACCATGGTAGCGAACCTGCAACAAATTCTTTCTAGGATCTTGCATCCATTTATTAGTCCAAACATTCTTTCTATGCATAGGTATAACATATCTTTCATTATTCTTATCAGATCTATTCATATCACATATTATTTCATCTATTAATGCCCTAGCTTTCAAACTAGGACAAAACCTATCAGATATACCTAGATCCATACTCTAGAAACAAAACATTCCACCTTTCTTACTTTTACAGAGCACAAATCTTTCAGATCTAAGAAATTTTAACTATTCTTACCTTTAACAAAGCACAAAGCTTACAGATCTTACCTCTTTCAATCAAAACTTCTCGCTTTTACCTTTCTTGGAGCACAAAGCTTTCAGATCCTACTTCTTTTCTACAGATTTGACCTCCTTTCTTTCAGATCTGGCCTCTCTCTTCAGATCGGGCTTCTTTCTCTTAGATCTAACCTTCTTTCTTTAGTACAAAGCTTTATAGATCAAGTAGAATACTGCACACTAGGGCACATATCTATGCACAGAGCTTTCACAATTTTAGGATGAATCTTTGCACAAAGCTTCCTCTTTCTCAGTTCCCAACAATCATAGTTTCAGGTCCTGACAATAGAACCATTTGTTGGCATAGGGGCAGACCCAGGGTTCAATGTTCAAGAGCACACCAAAAAATCCCTAACTACTGGCCATTTCAACAACACCTGTGAAGAAGATGAAGTCTCACCTGAGGTAGAAGCAGGGGTGGTTACAGGACTCAAGTGTCTGCAACCTTAGCTGGGACATAGATCTGTGATTATATCGCTTACAGAGTACTTAACATTGATTATTCATCACTATTCAACCCTTATTATACTTCACAGATAACACAGAGCATTACAACATCCACTTAGATCTAAGGTGATGCAGACCCCCTATCCCTCTTGAGGGCTACAAGACCTCCCGGTTAGGATCTCCTGGTTCTGGAGCCAAAATGGCTCTTCTGGTTCCAATTGGAACCCTTCAAATGAACACACAGGTCGCCCCCACAAATAATCAGTTGACTTTTCCAAGCACCCAAACGTGAGCTCCCATAGTACACGATCAAGAACCGTGACCACACCCTTATCCATCCTGCCTTTCCCTATCTCTTGATTTGGGGTTTGGGAGACAAGGACCTCTATCCTTCCAACTTGTCATACCCGAGATCACGATGTCCAGATCTATCTGAGATCGATGGTCACTATCCCTCCTGAGCTTTTGGAAGTCAAGAATCCCTCACTGCTAACCTCCTTGCAGCTCCACCTTATCCAATGACTTGCGGGGTTTCGACGTTTCTCCTCGAGGACTTTCCACCGTCCATTCAGATCCTTGAGATCTCCCCTCCTAGATCTATGCAAGGTTAATGCCTGCGCTCCTACCTCAAATTAGATGGTCCGCGGGATTCTCCACCACGATACAATGCTCGACGACATTCTTCCTCCTGAGCTTTTACTCACTTTGGGCTTATAAGATTTTCTAAGCCTTCGAAGACTCGGTCTTCATTTCTTCCAGGGAATGAGTTCCTGGATATCGATAACACTTTCCGAAGTGTTGTTCCTCCTGAGCTTTGTTTGGTTCAGACTTCGATTTCTCACGCACTCCTTGCGTCTAAGGGATTTCGATAACTCAGATCCATGGGATTTCTCATTGAGAAATTCCCCCTGATTTCCTTACGTTTCCCTTTGGCTCGATGCACACCTTGCAGAGCTTCCAATGAAGA
Source organism: Picea abies (assembly GCA_900067695.1). Taxonomy (NCBI): domain Eukaryota; kingdom Viridiplantae; phylum Streptophyta; class Pinopsida; order Pinales; family Pinaceae; genus Picea; species Picea abies. Next base: position 8,881 of record CBVK0100135886.1, read on the forward strand.
GAAACAATTGAAACTGGAAAAAACTCACAGTTCCATCCACTTGTTCATGAAAACAGAAATGATAGGAAAACACATGCATTCCACACACCATACATTTGGATCAATTTTCCATTCTTTTATATCCACAAGTGCCCAATGGCTACATAATACATTCAAAATTATAGTAACTCAAAAACACATTGAGATCTCCTGCTAACTCGCAGTTCTCTCTTACAACTAATTTCTCTATGTATTACGGCTCTCTCTAACTGGAGTACAAACTTCTACTTAACTCAAAAACTTTTCCAGGGTTTCCCCCCGGCTACTTGCTTACTCTAAAATTCATCCTATGCTATCTTAGTCCAGTCGCACTCTAGAGCCGAAGTGGAAACTCTTGCTCTGTTTACAATTTCAAAACTTGCCTCAAGGGGTAAAATTCGGCATCGGTTCAAGCGTGCCTCCAAAGGTGAATTCCGATGCTAAGTGAAGGCGGATTTCGAAATCAGATGTAGCTGTCAACATTGAATTTCTGGGAAGAACTCTCGCGTGTTGAGTGGTCCTGCCTTTGTGCGCTCACCAATGATGCTCCTGCATCATACTCCTCTTGACAAAAAATCATGGACTCATGTCCATGAGCTCCTCTACTGACTTTCCCTTCTTCTAGATAGCAGCTTCATTTTCCCAACTAGCATATTCTATTGGGCATCCCTTCCATTTGACCAGATACTCAAAATAAGTCCTCCTCCTGGTCTTCTTGCCAATCCTCTGATCCAGAATCTTCTCCATCTGTAGCTTCTCTACCACAGGCATCTGCTTCTCCCACTGAATTTTTCCTTGAGCTTCCAACCCTTCTGTGTCATCTTTCATGTATGGATATAGGTTTGAAACATTGAATATGGGATAAATACCCACACCATCTGGTAGCTCAATCTCATAGGTGTTTTCATCAAACTTCCTCAAGATCTTACAGGGTCTTATCTTTTTCATCTTTAACTTGTTGTATGTTCCCCTAGGGAACCTTTCCTTCTTGAGATGTGATAAAACCTAATATCCCACTTCAAATTGAAGTTCCCTGCGGTGATGATCAACTCTGTGTTTTTATTTCTGGTTAGAACTCTGTAATTGTTCTTTGATCCGACTATGGAGTTTCTATATTTCAGCAGCAAAATCCTCTGCTCCAACGCTTCTGATCTCATCCTGTTCCAAGTCTCTCAACTCAGACACTCCCCTGGGTTGCATTCCATAGATTATTTGGAATGGGCTCCTTCCAGTGCTTCTGTTTGGTGAGTCATTGTATGCAAATTCTTCTTGTGGAAGAATCTGATCCCACTGGTTATGGTGTTCAGTAACCAGACTTCTCAATAAGTTCCCCAAAATTCTATTTACCACCTTAGTTTGCCCATCTGTCTGAGGGTGATAAGCTGAGATGAAGGACAAATATGTCCCCATCTTCTTCCACAATGTCCTCCAAAAGTGACCAACCTGTCTGAGACAATGCTCCTAGGTAGACCGTGAAGTCTCACAACTTCTCTGAAAAATAGATTTGCAACATGTGTTGCATCACTGGTCTTCTGGAATGGGATGAAATGTGCCATCTTTGAAAACCTATCCACCACCACAAATATGGAATCGAATCCCCTTTGTGTTCTTGGCAATCCCAACACAAAATCCATGTTTATTGCATCCCAAGGCCTCTTTGGTATTGGCAATGGTTGATACAATCCAATGTTCTGTCTTTTCCCCTTTGCATGTTGACATATCCTACATCTGTTTAGAAATTTTATCACCTCTATTCTCATACTTGGCCAATAGTATGAACTGCTCAACTGTGCAAACGTTTTATCATGGCCAAAATGTCTAGCCAATCCTCCACTATGCTTCTCCTTCAGAAGATTGTCCCTCATTGAGCATCTTGGTATGCACAATTGATTTCCTCTGAACAATAATCCTTTCTAAACCATATAATCTGTCCACTGACTTCTATCTCTCAGTACAGGGCTTGTACATGCTTCGTAGGCTTCCTTGAAATCTGTATCATCACAATACATATCCTTAAGGTGTTCAAACCCCAAGGTCTTCACCTGGAATTCCTGCATGATCAAACATCTCCTGCTTAACACATCAACAACCTTGTTAGCATTCCCAGCAATATGTTTTATGACAAAAGTAAAATTTTTCATAAATTCAACCCATTTTGCATGCCTCTAATTCAGTTTTTCTTGTCGAGTTACGAATTGTAAAGCTTGGTTATCGATCTACAAGACAAACTCTTGCCGGACAAGATAATGCCTCCATTTCTTCAAAGCTTGAATTATGGCATAAAACTCCTTGTCATATGTGGAGTATTTATTCTTAGTCTCATTCAGCTTCTCCCTGAAATATGCAATAGGTCGATTGTCCTGACTCAAAACTGCTCCTATTGCAACTCCACTTGCATCACATCTTACTTGAAATTTCTTCCCAAAATTTGGCAAGACCAGAATTGGTCGTTTTGTTATCTTCTCCTTCAATATATTGAAGCTCCTTTCAGCCTCCTCTGTCAATTTAAAATATTTGTGCTGCTTCTTTACTATATCCATCATGGGTGCACAAATCCCACTGAAGTATCTAATGAACTTTCTATAAAAACTTGCTAAACCATGAAAACTCCTTACCTTAAACATGCTCCTTGGTGACGACCACTCTCTGATCGCTTTCACCTTCTCTGGATCCATCATTAGTTCATTCGAAGAGATCACGAAACCCAAATAAATGAGTTCTGTCTTCATAAAGGAGAACTTCTTCAAATTGATCAACAATTTCTCCTGTTGTAGCTTCCTCATTACTAGTGTTAGGTGCCTCAAATGCTCCTCTTTAGTCCTGCTAAAGATCAATATATTGTCTAGATATACAACCATGAACTTGCCAATGAAGTCTTTCAGAATTTCATTCATCAACCTCATAAAAGTACTCGGGGCATTTGCTAGGCCAAATGGCATAACCAACCACTCATATAGACCTTCATTCGTCTTAAAGGTTGTTTTCCATTCATCACCTTCTCTCATCCTGATTTGGTGATATCCACTTTTCAAATCTATCTTAGAAAAGAAATTTGTTCCACCTAAGCAATCCATTAAATCTTCCATTCTCGGTAAAGGAAATCTGTACCTGATGGTGATCTTGTTGATGGCTCTCGAGTCTATGCACATTCTCCGTCCTCCATCTTTCTTTGGGCTTAACACATTTGGTACTGCGCATGGGCTCAATCTTTCTCTGACTAAACCCTTATCTAGCAATTCTTGGAATTGGTTCTTCACCTCATTTTATCGGGGTGTTAATATGTACACTGCCTTGTTCGGCAGGCTTGCTCTTAGTATCAAGTCGATATGATGACTGATACTCCTGATGGGTGGCAATGAGTTTGGCAGCTCATCCACCACTATATCAACAAAATTATCCAATAGCTCCTGAACTTCTTCAGACAAATCATCCATTGATGTACCTGTAAGGATGACTCTGGGCTTCCTCACCACAATGAAATGCATCTCCTGTTCTTTCTTGACTTCTTTCGGGAGTTCCTTCCCACTCATGAGAAGTATGTTGGTGATGGCTTCCTCTTTCGCTCTCTTCTCCTCCATTGGCAGCAACATATGTGTCCTACCATTCTTTTCTAATGTATATGTGTTTTTCCTCCCATAATGAATGACATTTCTGTCAAACTGCCATGGTCTTCCCAACAAAATGTGGCATACGTCCATGGGAATTACATCACATAGGATTTCATCTTTATATCCTCCTATTTTAGTTTCAACTAGACATTGTTTAGCAATCATTACCTGGTGTCCTTTTTGCAGCCATGAGACTTTGTATGGCCTTGGATGTGCAGTTTTCTTCAGCTCCAATTTCTCCACCATCTCTATGGATACTAGGTTGTCAGTACTCCCACTGTCAATGATCACCTTGCATACTTTATCCTTAGTCTTGCAAGTTGTCCTGAAGAGATTATTTCTTTGCACTGGATTTTCAATTTCTGCCTCTAGTTTTAAGAGAACTTTTCTCAACATCAGGGATGCTCCATCCTCTTCTCCTTCTACCTCAACATCTCTTCGTCATGCTTTTGAAATGTGAGCTTCTCCTCCTTCCTTCTTCTTCTCAGGACATTCCCAAGACATGTGCCCTATCTTTCCACAATTATAGCACCTTACTCCTCCTTTGCCTCTTCCTTTAGAAGAGTTTCTTCCACCACTCTGTCTCTCTCGTGAACTTCCTCCTCATTCTGAGTGATTGTGTGGTTTCTCAGCCTCATCCTTAGACTGATGTGCTCTGTCATGGTTAAACCCCTTGCTTTTTCTTGGGACCAAGCTTTGACCTCTTCCTTGTTGGTTATGTTTTCTAGCTAGCTTCTCCTCTGCCTTCAGCACAAACTGATAAGCATCTTCCACAGTTCTGTCTGACATCATGCTAAGCTCATCCTAGACCTCATATATCAAGCCATTCATATATCTGGGGACGCTTTCTTTGTCTCTCTCCCTTTGTCCAGTTCTGATGTTCAGCCGGTAGAACTCCTTAGTGTACTCCTTGACTGTCATCCCTTTCTGTCTAAAGTTCTGTAGCTTCCTGAACAGATTGATCTGGTAGTCTTTGGGTATGAACTTAGCCTTTAGTTTGGCTACCATCCTATCCCAATATTTTATCCTCTGTTTTCCTTTACTTCTCCTCTCAGCCTGCAGTTCATCCCACCACAGTGTTGCATGTCCTTTTAGCCTAGTGACTTCCTGCTTCACCTTCTTCTCCTCATCGACATATTCATAGTCGAAGTGTTTTTCCATGGACCTTATCCAATCCAACAGTTCTTCAACATCTAGATTTCCCTCCTACATGGGGACCTCTATCTTAGCTCTGCCTCCCAATCTGGCAACTGCTCTCAACAAACGTTCCTTTGTAGCATCCTCTCCTGCAACTTCTTCAACCTCAACCTCTTCACTTTCTACATCACTAACATCCCTAACGTCAGGTGCTCTTCTCTGTGTTGCTTCCATTGTTTCCAATTGGGCGTGAAGCTCTCGCATTTCCCTCTCTACAACACGGTTGGCTAAAGGCAGCTCTCATCTTCTTTGCGGCATTATGTTGACTATCTGTCACACACAGGGTACAAATCTGAGTTCTCTGTCTCCTTCTTTTCCTCCTTCGCTTGAAGTCTACATACGAAAAACTGAGGCTCTGATACCACCTGATGCAGACCCCCTATCCCTCTTGAGGGTTGCGCGACCTCTCGGTCAGGATCTCCTGGTTTCAGAGTCGAAATGGATCTTCTGGTTCCAAATGGAACCCTTCGAATGAAC
>CBVK0100135887.1:0-14179 GCA_900067695.1 Picea abies
TGGTTTGGTACAAAACCTTGACACATGACCAATTTCTCCACAATTGAAACAAGTGGGGGGTCTACTTCTCCCTTCGCCATATCCTTGGTCGAGACTATGCCCATATCCACCCCAAGGACCTCCTTGGTATCTGCCTCTTTTAGCATTGACACGATCACCACCCTTTTTCTCTTCTTGTACCCAGAATGCATCGCATGTATTATCTTGCATCAATTGGAGTGAGCGATAGTTATTGACATCATGCCCCACATATTTACAGAAATCACAAAATGGAGTATGATTCATCATTTGATACTTCTATAAAGTTGGGAAGGGGGGTGGCACATGGCCCCACTATCTACATATCTCACACCATTCCATATGTCTATATGGAAATGGACTTGGCGCATCCATTGCCACATAATTTGGAAGTACATGGCATTCATCCTTGCGATGCCCCTCAGAGCGACAAGTGGTACACCATACATGCTCGTGCATTACCTTCATCTTTATCATATCTTGAAATTGCATTGTCAGGTTGGCATGTTGCGACTGAACTTGCACCAATCCCATCAACGTCTATGTCCCTCCCGACATACCTTCTAGGTGCATTGTAATTTCTACCACCTCCGCTTGAGTCGTCACCTTCTGATAGCTGAGTGAGACTTGGATATGGGGAAGAAATCCCGCAATAAACCACTATATTTGTTGCACTTCTTGGATTTGGAATGTTGGCCTATCCAATAAAATCTTAAACCGATGGTCATAATCCCACATGATTTCTCCTTACTTATATTTAATCTCTGTTATCTCTGTAATACATTGAGACTCTGACTTAGGTTTATGCAATACCCTAAGTAAATCTTACTTGATCTCTGTCAGAGACCTTACTTATATCACCAACGTAGTGGTTTTGTAATTCATGTACCATGAAAAGGATCTATCCTTGAAAGTGGTCTCTAGTTGCACAATCTTTGCTGCTTCATTTATGATCCTCTTCATAGACCATATTGCTTCTCACGTGAACCCATGTTGTTCCACATCATCCTTACCCATTTCTTGGAACATGGGTAGCCTCATGTTGCTATCTTGATTCTCCATCGTCACTCTCTAACCAACTCCTCTAATTTGACTGTTGGTTGTCAAACTTCTTGCTACTGATACTCTTCCAGGTGAAGTGGCACAAGCTTCTCCTTCTTCTACACTCCTCTCTTCTCCTCTATCTTATTCTACTCCTTCTCCTACTCCAATCACTTCACTATCTTCTGCCATTTCTTCTTGATTACAAACATGCAAGGGGGTGGTTCAAAGGGGGGGGTAACTCCCTCTCCTTTAGACATTTCTTATGAGGAGACTTAGAGAGTTTCCTACTTGCATCCATGCAGGTCCATCTACTATCACCAATTTGTTTCCCCCACCATAAGGGGATCCTCCATCTTCCTCTACTATCTGTGCACCACTACTCTGCACTCCAGCTTCCTTGCCTATCAATGCACCATTTCTCTGTTCTCCATATTCCTCTCCTATCAGAGCACCAATTATATGCACTTCATCTTCCTATAAAATTGTGACACTTTGCACAAACCAAGGAGTGAAAACTTCATCATCTAGGCCCTTACTACCACCACCACCATGACTACTACTATTGGTATCCCCACTGGACACCCTATCCTCAATTCCATTCCTCTTCACGGGCCTATCCTTGTCTGTGATCCTCTATGGCACAACATAATCTTCTGCACTATCACCTATTGTGGTTTATTTTCTCTTCATCCTAGGTTCGACCATTTTTCATGCACCCCTAGCCAAATCTCTTACACATCTCTACTCTTCTTTCCTTCTTGGCTAAACTCTTCTTACGTATCTCTTGACTATTTTTCTCCTCTACTCCTCTGGTTCCATTCCATTCCTCACCTCATATCAATAGTGTCTGTATCCTCCTCAATGGATCCATCTCCTCTCTCATTTCCCCTGTCCTTGCAACCCGCCCCCAAACTCTATGGAAGTTTACCTATCCATTCTATCGGAATCCATGCACATTAGCCCTTTCTCCATGAACACCATCTTTATCCAAATTGTAATCTCTTCTAGTATTCATTTCCTTGGACCTTCCACGTACTTTATTTCAAACTCGCTGAAAGAATCAATGTACTCCACAACAAAATCAATAATATAACCCTCCTTTACTCAAGAAAACCAGAAATTAATGGCATGAGTCCACTTATTATCCAACACCTTCAATCTATCAAGCATCGTTGGATCCCAAATCACTGATTCTAAAGGCCATAAGGTAGATTTGGTAGTATTTTACCTTTTCATCCATTCATACAACAGACCAGGAAATTCAAAAAAGAAAATCTCATGCCTACTATTGTAGAGATACCTATCTTTCCATTGCTTCACTTTCACTCCCGGTCATTGAGTTTCTCATAGGGAAAACTCATGCTCTTTTGTAGTTAGCTAGTATTGAATTTCCTCCTGAGATGGATGCCACCTTGTTGTGGAAAAGGTATGAAGAACCTTACTCAAGCATTTTCAGATCTTTCTAGGCCAAGGAAAGATAGTTGGGAATGTTACCCAGAGTTTATAGCCTTTAATTCAAAACAATCTCTTAATCCACACGTAATATGTACTAGGGACTAAGGATGATTTTATATGTTATATGTAATTGTAAAAAATAAAATAAGTAGAGATACATAAGTGTGTACATGGATAAGAAACAAGAATAAAAGTAAAATCTGAACAATATCATTAAGATACACATGTGAGACTGAAATTAGAAATCTGATTTTTACATTAACTTCATTCTGAGATACAAAGCATAACTCTCTTTATAAGCCCCTGCGAGGGTGGGACCAAAGTCAGATTTAGAAGTCTCCAATGGGCACCATATAAAAATACTCTGACAACAAAAGAAAATTGAAGCTAAATATTTGGATCAACTTGCTATAAAAATGCTATCACTTGACTTTGCAAAATATTCTTTATCAGTCATGAAATCTAATCCATAAACAACCAAGAACATGCAGACTTCCAAAGATAAATCACACACCTTTAGAAACAAGTTGCTGGAAGTTATGATTCGGTTTTGAATCCTGCTGCCTTCATTAAGACCCTGTTGTCATCAAGATGGTTTAGATTTCTAGTAAACTCAGAATAAATGAAGAAAATAATTATCTCACAAGTATAGAGCATACATTATATCAGAAGTTCCCCTTCTTTTCTCTCCCCATTGTCTCTTTCTTTGATTGAGCTTTTATTATTTCTCAATAAGTTATGGTAGTTCAACTGCCTTTCCTTTGTTAAGCTTAATTATCGTAACTAATTAATTGAGACAAATAAATGATAATATAAATAAGGGTCTATTTAAATAATAACTAAATAGGTGGGACCCCTTGTCACTCCAATTTTATTTTTTTTAATAATCCTCAAAACATGAAGTATAATACCCCAAATATTTGATTCAAACATCCACCTTGTAACTCCCATCCTCATATTAATAATCAAATATTTTAATATCAACAAAATAGAACATGAATATATCCAAAAATAACATTATATCCATGCTTTCCAAAAATCTGTCTAAATATGTATTTGATGTCCAAAATACTATGATATCAAATAAAAAGACTACCCTCAAAAGGAAATAACATTAACAGGATTAAAAACCATATTTATTGTGAGATACGTTTTTCCTCTTTTCACTGTTGCTTTCTCTTGATCCCTTTTCTGATTTATCCTGTGCAACAAGCTTCAACTAATGTGAAACTTGTGGGTGTATTGCACTGATGACATGAGAACAATCATATTTGAGGTGGAGATGAGAGGATACTGATTCAGAGGAGTATTTAGAAGACTTGGAGGGATTAGCCACCTCTTTTCCTTTATCTAATTTTGGCTCAGGGATGGCAGATTTTAATCTTTTGCTTGCATGAGAGGACTGTACTGGTGAGACAACATGATCAGCTTTAGAATTTGGGTTGATTGGCAATGGAGGAGGGGGTAATGGAAATGACACAATAGGGCAACCATGGTGATGAGCTACAGGTTGATGAACAATTTCTTGCCAGCCATCATTGGCAGGTGGTTTTGGCTGCATAAACACATGAGGGGGGACATGGATACCAGAGAAATTTTGACGTGGCTGGAAAAGAGGCCTCTTAGGTATAGTTTGTTGAATTCCTTGGCCAACTAGATTAAAAAACCTAGCTTGGAAAAGTTGATTTAATTATTGCGGATCAACGCCAAAATGTATTGAAAATCATGGCCTTCTATGGCCTCTTTGCTAGTTATTTTCTCTATCTCTGTTTTCACCTCTTCCATTGCTACCTCTGCTAAAGAAACTCATCCCGAAGCAATATTCTAATCATGTTATGAAAACCCCTTAACAATCCATGCATCAATACTCTATCTAATTAAAATAAAAAAGTTGTCACTATCATTCACAACAGAAGCACATGCAATCCATCCATCCATCATACTTTTAAACTCAATAATCAATTTCCATTTGAATAGGGAGTGATAGGGCTAATTGGAAGATGGTGGGTTTTGTAATGAGATAAAAGTGGTAGAATCGACGGGAATCAACCAACGAATACTATTCAAGTAAATGCAGAGGTAACTTATTTACAAAAACAATGTCTCCATATCCAAACTTCCAACACCAGCCATCATCTAGTCCCTTTCATTTTAATCCTTTCTCTTTTTTTTTTTTTAAATGAAATTCATAATAACAGAACAAGGAATAAATTAAATGTATTTGAGAAGGCAATGGGTATATAATGAGTGGAAAGTGAGATAATGAATGAGAATGAGATGATTGCTATTCTATTACATGAAATAACCTTTATTGACTTATAAAATTGACATTGCCATCATTTGCCAAAAAACTTTCTCTGTTAACAATTCAAATCCAAGACATGGAAATTTTTATAGGGCTCAATATAAAACCTAAGGAAAATTTCACGACTGTCAAACTTTACAATTTTCATTTTCCTTTTCCCCTTTTCCATAGATATCCATTTAAACTAGCAGATCATTTTATAAGAGACTGTTTACAAAGTCAATTGAAAACAATTATAACCAGATTGCCTCAAGACAACATGGGAGGGTGAGAAAACAACCATAAAATCATCGACCCTTCATCATATAAAACTTACATCACAAACCCAATAATTTCTACATAAACTGATTGGGTTCGAAACCCCATTGTGGAGCTAGTTGTTATCATTTTTTCCCCATAAACCATATAACTTCAAAATCAACATTATCCTCATAGATAGATAACAAACGAGCCAAGACCTCACAGATATAACCAATATTTTCCACTGTCGATTCAACACCATAAAAAGTATCAAAACCTGCATTTGAGTTCACTAACAATCCATATGTCAGATAGAAAAGAGGGGTCTGGGCAGGCCATGGGTGAAATATTTTGAAATGGGGTTTGCAAAGCAAACAAAAAGACATCTTTTCCCAAGATAAACCTTTCCACATACCTCCCAAAATGGATGCAAGTCAAATACACAGGTCTCCAATATATTTTCAAACAATGGAATGATAATACAAAGGATTGCAAATCTTCCAAGGACATGGTAGAGGGCGTCACATTACACCATAATCACAAAAACCCAACTATTATTTTTATTTCACAGAGAAAACCCTTCGAAATTTAATGAGTGAAACCGGATGTATTCTCCATAATCATTTGCCAACAGTCATACCATAATAACCAACATTCATTCTAGGTGCTGTTATCTCTCGAGGAGTCTCTTCAGGTTGTATATCAAGAGAGCCTGGTAACTTTATCAGAATGCTTAAAGATGTATTAATTTGGATCAAGTTGGATGACTTGATATGCTCTCATTCACTCAAAATACACATGTATACACTAAAAAATAAAAGGATTTCAACTATACTTGTTCAAAAAGTTTTATCAAGATGTGAATATATGAAGAATGCTTATCATACTAGCAGAAACACACACACACACAAAGAATATATGAATGACCAGCTATAAAAAGGAAAGATACTTGTGAGTCTAGTCTATCAATGAAGAGACAAGATGGCAGTTATCTGTCATTAGATAAACATAGATAAATGGATATAACATTCATTCACAGGCATAGAAAAGACAAAAGATGGATACTTGGCAAAGAACTTGTTGATCAAGAAGAATTTGGCAATCTTCTTGAAAGAAACTTCTTCATCCATCCCTACAGATGAAGATAGTTAATTGATGATGCTAGGTTTATGATTCATTTTGGTGTATGACATATTTTACTGTTCCTTTTGGTTCTCAACAGGTTGGACAATGATTTTGCATTTTTGCATAAGATAGTCATAAAGACAAAATGCTCTGTTTTGGTTTCATTAATGGTGCATGTTTGTTTAGTTTCCCAAGGGAAAACACTGATGTTTGAAGCATAGGGGAAGTTTTTGACTAAAGAGATGAAAACCATAAACCCTAAATGAGAAAATGAAGAAAAACATAAATATTTATCACAGGAATACTCCGTTTTAGAGTTTGTGTTGATAGAATGGCAAAAAGGAGATAGAAATGCAAACTCAGCATTGAAAAAGGCATTCTTCTTAAATACAGGGTGTTCACTTTCCAAGTGACAAATTCCAAGACCTTCAACATTTGACTATAGCATTGGAAGTGTCACCTTTTGACACTAAACCCTAATTTTGAAAATGAAGTGTAAGGAGGCCAAATTGAAGAGAATTGAAGCTTTCAGGGCTACACAGGTTATATCATGAATTATCAGGTCTAAATCAACTTCTTGCAGCACCTAGCTCACTCTTCAAAGAATTTTTTCACTCATTGTGTCCTAAAACAGTCTCCTATAGCTAGTTTGTAGTGCAAAACTGGTTTCCATAGTGTATTGTGTTACAAACTCCTCAAATTCCCATGTGTGAAATATTTGGTCAAAGATCGACCTGATTTTCAGTAGTCAAAGATTGGATTAGTGTTCCAAATGTTAGAGATCGATGATGATGGTTTCCTACATCCATTAGGAAGCTTATGTGGAGCTAAAGTCTTGGGATTAGGATGGGATACCTATCCCTTGAAAATAGGATCTGAAATCCTATCTTTTGTAATCTTTTAGATTTCTTTTTAACAAGTGTTATTGAGATCCATTCTTTGAGGATCTAACAACCATATTGTAAACACTATTTAAGCCCATAGAGGCATCACTATTCAGGAGGAGGATATTGAAGACTTTTAGACACTCTATATTGTAAAAACCTTGATATATATTTTGGAATGAAAAGATTCTTTCAGTGATATTGTTCAGACTTCTATTCTTCATTTTTTTGTACTTGTGAGTTGAATGTCATGTTCATCTCCTGGTTTACTTAATGATTGATGAATTTTATCTTATCTCTGCATTAGTAAACTGAACGTACAAAGCTTCTGCTGGTTATTTTCAACCTTTCACATGTATTTTCAATATATGTGATGTTTTTGGCATAGTTAGCATTCTCCATACACCTATATTTTGCAAACCCTCTCATAAATAGCTCTTGAAGGCCTTATCTTGTCTAAATATATTCAAATTATCTTTGAGTGAAGGAGTGAGTGTGTGAATTATTCATGTTTGATCCAATATTTAATACATTATTGAGCATTCTAATGAAGTTACCAAGCTCTCTTGATATGCAAACTTAAGATACTCATGGAGTGATAACAGGTGCAACACAACCACATACTTCAAACCAAATGGAATGCCAAACAAATTTCCAAGATTGAAACATTAAATGCCAACAGGAAAAAACCTAATGTAATTTGCACAGCTAGAAAACCCATATACACCCACTATAATATTTGGAAAGAAAACATGCTCTACATGCAAATTATAAAATCCAACATAATTATTTTATTCGGAGCAGAGTTACAGTTCATGAATGGAGGGATAATAGCCAACATACCTGTGAGGAAAATGCTAGAAAGCTAAGAGCACCACTATTCTCCTAAAGGCCGAGAAAAACAGAGGAAATACTAACCAGAGCAAACAAAACAAGCACGAGTATTGTGAAGGTGGCGACTTCGAGGTAGGGTAAGAATGATGTGTAGTAAATGCATGTCATTTCCCCTCTTTTCTCATTAATTTCCATCAATCATAGCCAAGTTCGAGTGCGGCCAATCTTCCAAACATTTTCCATAAAATACATAGTTAACCATGTGTGCCACCAATCATATCACTTCCAATTCAAAATCAAATCATACCCCCCCCACATATATTTCATAAGTATTATATGCCCATTCAACACATAGCACCAAAATATGTCCCACATTTCTTACTAAAGGAGGGTTTCCATTCCATAAAACATATCAATTGTCCACAATATATAACAAGTATACCATTTCCATAAAACATATCAATTGTCCACAATATATAACAAGTATACCATAAGTGAAATACACCATAACTATATGCCAAAATATATGTCTAGCAAGAATGAACCAAGGTTCTTATCAAAACAAACATTTTTCTTCTCTTTTTCTTTTCAAATCAAATTTCTAGCAAACTCATCATTCATCCATTTCACATGGAAACCGACTTGAATTTCTGGGTTTGTTCTCAATCTGTAGAATCATTTTTGCAAGGTAGTCATGAGCCCAAACTAGAGAAGCACATTTCATGATTATTTACATAAGGGGTCCCACCTATTATATATATAAGTACTAAGGCATTGCAACCCATTTGCAGGCAGGGATTCCGTGTTGCGCTTTTGGGAATCAACACTCCTCATCTCTTACCTTCATAATCCCCTACAAGACTTGCAGGTCTCGACAAGGGAGTTTAAACACAGGGTTCATCTAGAGTTGACCAACAAAAACCACATAGCATCGACATATCAATCCTCAACCAAGGATGAGAAAGGTCTCACCTGAGATGCAAAGAGGATCATAGAGACCATAAGGTCTTGTGTCAGTGATGAAGGAATAAACAACCTAGGATCGATCTTGGATGGTGTTCACACATTCCATATCCAATGAATTACTACACTTAATAAATAAAACAAAACACACACATATCCAAATAACACATAATAGACACACAATGTTGAGAAAATGTTGTCATTGATGTCAAAGCGACAGTGATGATGATGATGTGGCAGTAATGATAAGGATGTAACAATGATGATGATGATGGGGTAGTGAAAAATGGATATTTTTTGAGTATTGAAGCCATGAATCCAATTGAAGAAGCCTTGAAGCCATGAAGCCAAGTAAAGAAGCTTTGAAGCCATGAAGCCAAGTAAAGAAGACTTGATATTGTTTGAGTATTGAAGCCATGAAACCAAGTGAAGAAACCTTGAAGCCATGAAGCCACATGAAGAATCCTTGAAGCCATGAAGCCAAGTAAATAATCCTTGAAGCCATGAATCCAAGAGAAGAATCCTTGAAGACATGTTGATGAAACCTTGAGAAGCCAACATGCAGTATTTAAGCCATGAGGACAAGTCAATGTCAAAGAAAATTGAAGAAATCCCTGAAGCAGTAATGATGTGTACACTTGAATAAGACTACCTTATGTCGTAGCTTTTAAGAATGGCCCTGATAGGATGAGATAACATGTGGTTGTTTCCACGTGCCAACTTTTAGTTGTACATAAAGGGATCCTTGAAGGAGCCTTGAAGAATCCCCTAAAGTCAAGTGAATAATCCTACAAATGTCCAAGATAAATATTTCAATATGGATATTGTTGAAAGTATTTTTTGTGGTCAATTTCAATACCCTATATTTGAGGGAATTTTTACCCTACATAACTAAATCAAATGGAAGTACAAGTTATATGTGTTATCACCCATTTTGTTCTTCTAAGATTTACCTCTCATATCTCAGTTTAAACATTTCAAAATTTTTGTATAAAGTTTTAAATCCTAATCACTAGCTTGATTAAGGGTGTAAAATCTTATTAAGGGGTCAAATTGAAATGTAGAGGGGTGCTTAGTCTTGTGCAGGGGGGATAGGATCAATTATGAGCAGTTTTGTAAAATGACCCATGACATTATCTAAAATGTCAAATCCTTATATTAGAGGTCATATGCCATTTCTTAGTTCTTATTTTATCATTACTAAGATGAAATAATGAATTACAATTTGATTGCATTTCAAATATACCAAAGGACAAATGGCTTTAGGGCATTACATGAAATTCCACCTGTCCTTGTTTCATCATCATACAAACAGTTGGAGTGAATCAAAGGACATAGATCATCCTACCTGGTTGTATGAGGATTCATGGAAGCTAATGAGTATCCAATCTCCAGTCATAAATGTGCAAAGGTGGGGGTATTTTCACCAATACGTACCTGCTGACCAAGATATCACGCTGACGAGATTTTATTTTTTTAAAAGAAAACAAATGCTGTGAAATTTGATGTTTTTTTCGTTATCTTGGTTTTATATGGTCACTGGTCATTTTGAATTGGTATCCATACAACAAACAAATCCCTCATTCTTCTCGACACAACCCTTTTCTATAGAAGGAGCCTATATTGCTGGTCGAAGTAGTTGATATGCGAAAGGGTGGCCATGTGAATAGGAAGGAGCTTGAAGGGCCTGAGATCATGGAGGCTTATGAAGATAGTCGCTACATTTTTGATCGGGCAGGTTGGTATCTATTCTATACCAAGCTGGTTGGTCATCATTATGCTACATCCAGGGCATTTGTTGAGAGTTTTAATGGAAAATGGGCCCAAATTGAAAACTTGGTCATGCAGGTTACATAGGATTCCATATCAGCTACTTGCAACCTCCCGACTGATGGAAAAGAATGGATTAAAAATAAATTGATTATAGGTGGAGATGTAAATCAATTTTTGAAACCCGAACACAAAGACCCTAATTGGGCCAAAGGCATTCCGAGGGATTGGATTTCTGATTAATGGATGGAATCCTTACTCATGCTTAAAAGATTCATCACCTGTGAGGGGCACTATTCGATCATATTTTTATTTCATCTATGATTTCTGCTTCATTTGGCAGGAATTAAGAGAATGAATCTACCCTATTATTTATTGAGGGATCTCAACAAGATGGCCATGAAGGTCCAAGAAAAACCCCAAAACCCTCCTCACAGAATTTATCATCAGGGCTTGATTAAAATACTTGTCAACGCCAAGCTGGGGAAATTGCAGAAGATTTGGGACCAATTTTTGATCCCATAGGGTTTTGAGAAGGAAGTGCATCCTCCTGCTGAAAATCACATGATAATGTTGTCAAGGCTGAACAATAAATTCCACCTAGCACTAGTCGATCAACTAATGAAAAGAAGGGTAAGAGAGTAGCTTGTTTTAATATTTTAGATGAGTGAGTGGAAGTTGCGCCAACCCACCTGTATGCAGATGAAGGGTCTACTTGTATCCTAGTGGAGGTAAGCATCCATTTCCTTTTTCTCAGAAGACTTACTCTAGAAGGACTCAAAGATAGGTAAAACCTAGGGTAGTGGGAGATGATAAAAAACATGAGACAATAGAGGAATTGGTAGAGCCTGTACAACCTAAATACCATTCCCCAAAGGTCATTCCTCCCAGCTCAAGATCCTCTGAAGACAATGTTTCTCAATATAAAATGGTAATGCGAAAGAGGGGCACCAGACCTTGAAATAAATTCATGTTGAAATTAAAAGTAGTGTATGATCCCGCCGTTAAAGAGAAGATCATCATTATTGATGAAGAATCTGCTAAACCTATGGTAAATTCATATACAAGTAAGAAAATCCTTGTCACTAATCCTGAGAAGAATAAATTCAAGAGGGGTGGTCTGATCATAAATAAAAAGACTATCACTGGAAAAAACAGAGTTTCTACCATAAAACAGGGTAAGAAGAATATGAAAATCCCAAACTCTAATGTCAGATCTGAAGGGAATAATCCTAAGAGAATGAAAACCCAATATCAATCTAAGCAAACCAGGAAGGACAATTTAGAATTGATGGTAGAAGTAGATTCTTCAATCTTTCATAGAAATTTATCAATTTGAAAATACCACCTCCAGGGTAAATCCGATTTTTGAGATTAAAAATGATGGATGATGGAAAAATATTTTTGTTTCCTGTGTCTAAGGTATCATGCCACTTTTTGGCTATGTCCAGCTACAACCTAGACAAAGGAAGGAGTTGAAAAAATGCAACACTGGTTTTTTGGTAGGTCGCTACAAGAAGTTATCGCAGTCGCACACACAGAAAAACAAGGTCGCTACAGGAACACCTGTACCAACCAATTTTGCTGCTAAACTCACCCCATTTCATATTTTTGTAATAGTGGAAGGATATAACTATGCTATCATCTTATGGATCATGTTATGAAGCTATACATTTTTTGTGGATCTAAAATTCTATATTGAGATACAAAGATAAATGCAAATTAGTCACCAGGACTGAGTTGTCAAAGGATGGATTCGTATGGATCTGTGAAGATCAGATATATTTGGGAAGGATAAAGAGGACGTTGCAATGCTATCATATGAATGGAGAACAAGTAAAGCAAAGAGTGTTTTCTGCAAGGCTTTTTCCTTGATCCTAGGGGGGTTTTTGTAAAACTGTTATTATTTTGTATATCAACAATCAAAGGCTGAAATTCATTTTGAGTTTTTGTAGGGATTGGTTTTGAGTTGTCCCTGACAGTCAGGAATGACCATAAGTACATGTAAATAATTCAAAACACTATATATCGAATGATGTAGAAGAAGAAAGGGTTGAATCCCTGTTTTGGCTTGATATTGCAATGTTAAAGATTGTTTTGGTCTATCTTGTCTGTGTAAAGACTTTAGTTGCTAATGAAATTGGTGGTTAATATGTTATCTTTCTTTGTTTATCATCTTCACATTTTCCTCTAAACACTTAGTTGATGTTATACAATCTTATGAAAAATGACTTTTTGCTGAGAAGGTTGCTTTAACATGTTTTAGTAATCTTTTCCACATTGGTGTTTTCTCCTTAAATCTTATTTAGAATGAATTCTAGATAAAGGTTTTTCCTTTGCTGCATAAAGACATTACAGACAAGTTTTGTTATTGGTGTATTTATCAGTCTTTGTTTTTACCTTTTCTCTCAATCACATCACTTAAATATGAAATCTCTAGCCATTAGTTTTGTTTACCTGACTTGATGCACTTAGGTGAGTGGTCTTAACATATCAAATCATTATTCCCTTTCAAATCAAGCAAGGATTTATCCATCTTATAACCCCTATTGAACATTTTGAAACAAGGTGTGCTAGGATTAACTCAATAATAGTATTGAGTTGACTTCTAGCTCTAACAATGTGGTTGGAAATATTATTTTGAGACCTTTCCAATGGTATATGGAAGTCCCTCTAACTCCCTAGGAATGAGGAGAAATGAATTTTTTGATCCGAAAACCCAGCCAGAAAATTGAGGATAGTTCAACTAGGTTGGCCCAAAAACTAAAAATAGGGATATAACTACTATAAATACAAGATACATTTTCACATTTTTAGTGTATTCAAGCTTGTGATATCTTAGCACAAGTTTGGCAATGAAGGTACTGGGAGGATAAAGAGCTCTTATGAAGGATATTTTCTAGTCTTATGGTGATGTTTTGATCGTTGCTATGGGTTTGCTATAGTATGGAAGGCTGATTCTTTGCAAAGGGTTCTATGTGGTTGTTGGGGTTTATGTGTGGAACCATATGAACCTAAGACCTCTATATGGACCCAATTTGATGATGATGATGTATCAATGATAGTGATAGAGACGATGACAGTTTATGTGGACCTAGTTTGATGATAATGATGTATCAATGATAGTGCCAGAGACGGTGACAATGACATAGACAATGAAATTGACAGAGATAGTGACAATGATGGTGACAGTGACAGGTTGATTATTTTATATACATATTTGAGGGTGGAAGGAAGGGGCAAGGAAAGGGGGTTGGAGCCTCCTTCCAGCTGGAACTGGAGAAACTAGGGAGTTGTAGCTTCCTTCAGGTTGGTGCCTGTAAATCAGGGGGTTGGTGCCTCCTTCCAGTTAGAGTTGGAGAATCTTGGAAGTTGTAGCTTCCTATTAATGTAATCTTGTTATTATATAAGAAAAGCATTTTGTGGTTTTCTTCCATTTGGATTTACACGTAAATATGTTGTGCACTATGTATTTGTTCTTCTGCTCTTTGTTGTATATTGGGATGCATTTATTTGATTGAAAAGTTAAAGTTTTAAAAAG
>CBVK0100135888.1:0-14179 GCA_900067695.1 Picea abies
ATGTCTAGGACATGTGGGCCTCAAGACATAATCTCCTTAGTTATCCCTAGCCTAAGGGATAACACCTCTTATTCTTGTATTCCAATAATTAATCTTCTAACACTTATTATAATAATTTTCCTTTCCAATATTTTAATATTATTGTATGTTTTTTATGTGGTAAGAGCAAATTGATTGTTATGTACCAAATCCTTAAAATAACATAATAAAGTAGAGCACACAAAATGTGAACGTGGAGCACAATTGTAAAATAGATAATAGAGATTGGTTACACAATAGCTCCTTATATAATAGGAGATCCTCCTCCAAATAAACTCAACACATTCATATATCCAAATCATATGTTTATATCTCCATAATTACTATATTAGCCTCTATAGGTCCCTATTTTCACTCATTTCCCATGTAAACCATGTATTAAACTATGCCCTAGTACATATACATTTAGCCCATTACATATGCATTTAACCCCATATATGTACCCCTTAGAGTCATATCACATATGATGGTTGTAAATGTATGCTCATGCTTGAGCATGAGGGTTGGAAATCCATACAAAAAAGCCTTCACAAGTGAAATGAAGATGAGTGTGTATTTGTGAGAGAAGTAATCTTGTGCGTTCTTATCAGAAGGGATGAAAATAATAATTAATCTTTCATGTAAGAGTTGGAAATGCATTTTTAATGCTAAAATAGAGGACAGGAAATGTCATCTTCAAGCAAACCAAAAATCAACGTTCCCAAGCTCAATAAGAGAGTTGAAAAATGCATAATTTGGCATGCCAAAATCATTGAACAACAAGCTCATAGGGAAACCAAATACTAAATCTAATTGAAATACAAATATTAAAGCCAAATTAGAAAAATAAACTGAAAGAGAGGGGATGCTCAATCATGCTTAAGGCCATAACATATTGCTTTCATAAAACTTAAAATGTCTCAACACCATCTCCACACAAAAAAACCTTGTTGCTAGCAACCAAAACGAGGGCCCTTTGTTAGCAACCATTACCAAAAACACAAGAGTGAATGTAAAAAAAATCCCCCACACAATTTAGTAGAGGGACAATGTCAACCAACCAATAAGGCATTGATGAATGAAAGATAACACAAGAACAAATACAATTAAGATGGTGACTACCCAAATCCAACAAGTAACCCACACTTTTGTTGGGTATGTGTTATTTGATTTGAAATAATGGTCCCATGTACTATACACTAATATAGGAGAAAGGGGGGATGGGGGGTAGAGCCCATGAACAAAAAAAAATTAGTGGTTTTTTGTGTCTAGTTTTAGCAATTTTTCAGAACATGATTTTCTCCAATTGTTTTCTAATTCTGGTTAAGGAATTGGGGTTGTTGACTAATTTGGGTCAATGGATTAAGGGTTTGGAAGCCGCAATATCCTATATATATTTTATTGTAAACAATGAAGAAGATGATGAATAAAATAATTAGAGGTGCGTCTCTAAAAAGGTTGTTGGTTTTCCCGGTTTGGGTTTCCAAGGTAAAATCTCTGTGTAATATGTGTGTGCACCATTGTATCTTTTATGTTTTTATTAAGAATCCATTTGCAGTAATTTATTGTATAAGGTTTAAATATACATTTGGAATCAGATCAATTATTGTCTTTGGGGGACACCTTTGTGGTCAAGGGTTTGGCTCGGCTCTGTGATAAATCTTGTTACAGTGGGAGCTCTAAGGTATTGATTATTCAAGTGAAAATAAATGGTGAGCAGTTCGAAAATAGAGATCAAGAATTTTAATGGAAAACATTTTGAGTTGTGTAATCTCAATATGGAAGATATGTTGGTGTATATATATCAATGGATATTTGTGGATCCAGGTATTGCACCTACAAGAACGTCAACAAAAGACTGGGAAAATTTGGGTTGGAAGGCAAAGAGAAAAATCCAGTTGTGTCTCTCAAATTCAGTATTACTGAATGTGTCAGGGGAATATAAGACCAAGGATTTATGGAATAATTTAGGGGCTTTGTATCAGTCTAAGTCCCTAGTAAACAATTGTTTCCTACAAATGAAGTTGTACAACCTAAGGATGAAAGATGGAGATTCAGTGACAGAGCATATGAATGCCTTCAATACAGTGGAAATATAGTGGAAACTCAACTATTATCTATTGATATTGATATTTCTGATGAAGATAAGTGTATTGATTTATTCTTCTCTTTGCTAGACTCGTGGGATAGTTTGGTTTTGGCCACAGGTAGTAATACAACTACTTGAAGTTTCCATGATGTGGTATCATCCTTGTTGTCGGATGAGATGTGGTGGAAAAATATGGAAAGCCAGAGATAGATTCCTTATTTGTAAGAGGACACTCCCAGGAAAGAAATAGATCTAAGTTCTCAAGTTGGAGATCCAAATATAATGGAAGATCTAAATCTCCTGGAAAATTTGTAAAGGTATGTTGGAGATGTGGAAAACAAGGGCACTACAAGAAACAATGTAGATCCAAAAGTGTTGAGAGATGGAAGGGATATGAAGATGCTTCTTCTGCAGAAGAAAAAACCTTTGAGGATGTTGGAGGAGATGTGTATTTTTCTTCTTCAAGCACACATGCAGATCATGATGCATGGTTGGTTGACTCAGGTGCATCCTTTGATATGACTCCTCATAGGAAATGGTTTTGTGAATATGAAATGTATGATGGAGGTGATGTTTTCCTAGGTGATGACTCAACAACCGAAATCATAGAATGAGGAAAAGTCAAGTTGAAGCTCATGGATGGAAGGAATAGAACACTCCCTAGTGTTCTGCACATCTCAGGGTTGGCTAGAAATTTGATTTATGTAAGCATAATGGATGATGCATGGGTAAAAGCAGTGTTTGAGAAAGAAACCTACAAGATGGTTTGAGTGGCAATGGTGTTGTAGAAGGGAGTTTGGATTGTAACCCTATATAAGCTTCTAGGAAGCACTATTATTGATAGGTGCAACAGTTCTACTATTCTTGAGATTGGAGCTGAAGAAGAAAAAACTCCTATAGTCTATGGAGAAAATACTATGTTTTGGCATCAAAGACTAATACATATCAAAGAGAAGGGCCTTTGAGTACTACATGGTAAAGGTAGGTTGAAGGTATGTATAAATTCTCTTTGGATTTTGATTTATGTGAACATTGTGTATATGGGAAGCAGAATTAGGTAAGATTCCCCTATAGTGCAATGAGGGTAGAGAAAATTTTACATTTGGTGCACAATGATGTGTTTCGACCTGTGTCAGTATCCATCACTAGGAAAATATGTGTATTACATCTTATTTATAGATGAATTCTCGAGGAATACATAGATTTATTTCTTCATGAATAAATATGAAGTCTTTGAAAAATTCAAAGAGTTTAAGGCTCTTGTGGAGAATCAAACAGAGAACAGAATTAAGGTGTTGAGGATGGATAATGGTGGAGAATTCTACGAAAACTAATTCAAAGAATTTTGTAAGAAGTGTGGTATAGCAAGACAAAAGACTACTCCATATACACCTCAACCTAATGGAGTTGCAGAAAGGATGAACAAGACACTGATGGAAAAAGTAAGGTGCATGCTTAGTGGTGCCAGGTTACTACAAGAATTATGGGCAGAGTCAATGGGTACTGCATGTTACTTGGTCAATCGATCACCCTCGTCAATGTTGGATGAAAAAAATCCACACGAGGTATGGACTGGTAAGAAACCCTCTTTGACACATCGCAGGGTATTTGGTTGCGATGCCTATTTTCACGTTCCAAAGGAAAACATGAGTGAGCTAGATAAAAAAAGATGAAAAGTGTATCTTTATTGGGTATAAATATGGTCTAAAAGGTTATAAGTTTTGGAACCCAGAAACTAAGTAGGCAATGTATAGTCGAGATGTGGTATTTAGAAAAACAAGATCCTCATACTCTAGTATGAGGAGATCTGTTTCAGGAAAGAAGACAACTAGAATGGTATACTTCACCTAATTTCAATTCAAATTTGTCTTTGTTTATTACCGATGATTATCCTAGAATTGTTAAGGAGGCAGTGGATTCAAAAGATGACAAACTATGGAAAAAGGCCAAGGTTGAAGAAAATCCCATTGGCAACAAATGAGTGTTTAAGAAAAAGTTGAATGCAAAAGGAAAAGTGGAGAAATACAAAGCTCGATTAGTAGAAAAAGGTTATTCCTAAGTAGAGGTAATTGAATTTGGTGAAATTGTTTCTCCTGTTGCCAAGTTAACTTCTATTAGATTTATTTTATCTACTTCTGTTGCGTTTGATTTTGAAGTAGAACACACTGATCTACAAGTGGGTATGTGTTTAACATGTTTGGAGGAGCAATCACTTTGTGAAAGATATGGTTGGATACAAGAAGGTGTTGCTAATGAAGGTGGACACTTTGAACAATGAATGTTGCAGATTCATTGATAAAGTCTGTGAGCAGTGACAAGTTCTCCTGGTGTAGAGAATCAATGGGCATTGCTTCCTTGGATTGTTGACTATGTATCATGTAACCCCTTGTATGCAAAGCAAACAACAAGTGGGATAATGTTGGGTATGTGTTATATTCTTTGCAAATTGTTCCATGTATTGTACATTAATATGGGAGCAAGGGGGGTTCGACGGCGAAGCCCCCCAAAAAATTTTTACGGTGTTGTTTTTAGTTTATTATTAATACATCATTGAAATACATTATTAATGATGAAAAAAACAATATTAAAATTTCCTTACAAAGAAAAATTCATGGTAAAATTGTTAGGCTTCATTTCACTAATGGAGAAATTGTTACACTTCATTTCACTAATGAAAAATTTGTAAACCCATAATAAACCCATTTTATTAGGGGTATTGAATTTGTCATCTTTATAATAATAAGGTGGAAGACTAAAAACTCTCTTAAAATGTCATATCATGTGTACATCATTATTATATCTCAATTTCAAATTATTTGTAATAATATAGAACTTCTTAATATTTAACTCATCAAAACTACAAAAAATTCCTAAAACTTCTCTCAAATTTTTCAAAAATAAAATCATAAGTAATTTCTTAAAATACAGTAAATCAAAGTCGGTAACATTGAATATTAATAATCTATCATCAATCATCATGTATTAATCATCATTTATTTGAAACAATACTTTCGCATCAAATTGTACTGCATTCATGGAATCCATGTTCCTTATCCAGGGATTACCTACTACGCATCATCTTCACCATTAGGTTTGGTAGTTGTGTCGACTTTGATCAATTTGAACAACTACCCAAAGCTTTCATGACTGACAGAGTGCGACCAGTTCATCCACTTGGAAAATGAGAAACTGAGTCGAGTCTAGCCTCTGGTTATGGTTGGCGAAGTCAATATTGCTTAAAAATAATATTAGGTTTATGTCAGTAGGTATCAAGTTTGAATTCTGTTCGATAAAACATATTAATCCATTGATCCATTGATGTAATTGATCCATTGATGTATGTTAGAGGTGAAGAATATTAACAGTATTTAAGTAGAGAGGGGTTTTTACAATACAACATATTAGATATCATTTTTTTGGGATTATCTGGGAAGCTCCCGAAGTGATGATTGATTCATTTCATTAGTTTCAATACCACTTCTTCACCCCTTTGATTATCACTCAATACAATGAATGCTAAGAGTGTTAAGTGAACTATTCAATCATGAAATTTTTTTATCAGTTACAGCTAATACTAATGAATATGAATCATAGATTAATGACTTACAATATGCAGTTAATCCCAAAAAATGATATTTAATATTACCAATAATTAAGCACCACCCTTATATAATTAAAAAGCTCTCTGTAAAAAGAATTCAGAGATAAGCAGTGAGGAAGGTCACACGGTATAAAATTAACGTTAAAACATATATAAAAAGATAGTCTTGAAAGAACGAAAGATCATAAAATACAGTGAAATAACTTGTCCAGATATTGCTCAGGAATACAAATTTTCATGCCAGAAATGCTGTCAACTTCCTGTCTCCTTCCACCGATGCGGGATAATCACCACTGACCATAGAATCCCCGTAAACTAGTGCAACATTTGCCATATTGTCACTCTCCTTTTCAATACGGAGACGTTGAGCATTAACCGGTGAAAATTTAAACGGGCTCTGTATAAACCTTTTCGAAGGTGGCCTGGCCTTCGAAATTGGGCGCAGAGGCAACTGAGGAGGAGTAGGGCTGTCATGGGATCTTTCATCCCGGTTCCTCATTGTCTCCAACATTTCCTCCATGGAACTGCGTTGTCGCCGCGGAGGAGAGAGCATAGCCATTTGTCAGCTTAATTAATTGTTCTTTAAATCGATCAAAGCCACGTCGATTCTTCAGATAATTTGAAGCTCGAACAAAATAACAGTCCGGAGCGTGAAATTTAGCGAAGCTGAGAAATTTTACGGCCAATACCTTGTAATCGTCGTAAATAACGGCAAAAGCGTTCACGTTATCGTCGAGTTCCCTTCGATTAAAAAACGCAAAAACTGGTTCGGTATGCTTTTGGGCGGATGACATTGATATCAACGATTTGCTTAGAAATCCATGTATAATAAATTCAAGTTTGACCTATTAATAGTTTTAAGGGTTAAGCCATTATAGCTCGATAGGGTTCCATTTGTGTGCGTGCTTGAAACATGTTGGCCATGTCGGCTTCGGTGGTACTAACAAAATAAGTTGGCCAAACACTTCCAACCAAAAGTCTAAACACTTTTTTAGAGTACATTTTTGTCAAAAAAAAATAAAATTAAAATTATATATATATATATATATATATATATATATATATATATATATATATATATATATATATAGGGGCAATAGTGAAAGTATACTCCTTTATTTATTGTAGCATTAGAGAAATATTTTAGGTGGATGCATAAACTTGCATTGAAATATACTCACTAGTGATAACTATCCATTACTAGTGATAACTATCCATTAATAAATGAGATATGATCAATTTTACCACCTTTCAAAAAAAATAGTAACATATAGGTGGGTGCAAGTTAATAATGGTCATTCATCACATGTGGCAATGACGGTAAAATAAAATAAAAATGTTAAAAGGGATTATTCAATGTACTTTTAGAATGAATTTGAATATGGTGTAAAAAGATGAAATGTAAGAAATTGAATTAGTTTTTTGAATATATCTCTCTAGAGAAGGAGAGATGTCGAGTGGTTGTAGGAGGATAGGTTTTCGAAAGGGGGTTTCTTAGGGTAAAAATGGTTTATTTTGCAGCAATTTATAGATCTCAAGCCTTATTGTTTGATATAGAAGACATACCTACCTCATAAAGGTTGACATGGATGACCTTGTGGATTTGGACAAGGAAGAGGAAGACACCCTATGGGCCTGGGAAGGTATTTTCTTGTTAGATGAGATTTGTAGAAATATGTACAATAGACAACGTCGCTCGGTTTTCAGAGGACACGTGCAAAGGAACAAATTAGCTCTCATTTTGCATCAGTGCCACAGTCAGTTGGAGGTCATATCTAATGTTGGAGGCAATCTCGTTGGAGAACTAGTATCAACTAGGGTTATGAAACCTGAGCCGAGGGTGGGGTCTAAGTCCTCAAACAACCCTTCTAAGTAAAAAACAACATTAGGGTTTTCTTATGAGAAGGTTGGTACTTGCGGCACAAAGAATAGAAGGCATAGTCTGAAAGGGGAGCCAACCAGAAGCAAATGTTTACTGAAGAGCCTGAAGGTGAGAAGTAGAAAACCCATGTACGTGTTGGGAAAGGATGTCTCTATGGATAGAGTAGCAGGCATGTCGACAAAGGCTCTAGTTGAAAAAAAAATTACACAAAGATGACAAAACCCAGGTTAAAACAACGGATATAGGACTTCTGGTAGCCTATGGTGGGTTATTGTCCTCAATACAGTTTACTGTCAAACCACTAGATTGTTTTCCATTTCTTTTCATAGGTGGATCTACTAAATATTTTGGAAGTTCTCTGGATCCTAGGTAGAGGTGTGTTAATGTTGAAGAGATGGGAAATAGACTTTAATCCCTTCATGGAGTCTTTTTAGAAACAACATGTCTGGATTCTCTTACCAAATTTCCCTATAAAATTTTGGGTGTCCAAGGTCTTTATTGAAATCACCAATACAATTGGGAAGTTTGTTTTCTTTTATGAACAAACTCTTCGGTGGAATAGCAAAATATTAGCCTGGATTCTTGTGGAACTTGACCTAGATTTAGGGCTTCATGAGGAAATCGAAGTTCTGATTGAGAATAACTCCATTCATCCCTTGGACTAATGGAGGGAGTTGTTTCACTGCCATTACTGCTGGCATGGAGGGCATCTTAAAGCACTATGCCCGAATATGTCAAAGGATGAAAAAGATCTGTAGGGTTTCAACATCTCTCCTCTGAAGCTTTCTTCTCCTTCTTTTTTGGACTCAGGTTCTCCTCTTTTCGATTGAAACTCCTTCCTCAGTAAGATGTAGAATTTCTTTGCTTCATTCTTCATTTCTCTTTTAAAGGATGATATAAATTCCCTTATAAAAAATGAATATTGGATTAAGGAAATCTTCAGAGGTTTCTAGGACTTGGTTTTGAATAAATTTGATCTCTCTTCTATTGGGTGTCATTTGTTCGATAAGGAATTGATTTATTCTCCCCTTGTGAGACAAGAATATCCTATTGACGTCCTGAATGTCGGTCTTTCTGAAGGAATTGTTTGTCTTTTAGATACTACCAAGGACATAGGGGGCTCTTCCTCTGGGTTTGAGAAAGGAAAAGTTATGTTTGATAGTATATATGATGTTCAAAATTTTGACAAAGCTCTGTCTAAAGTTGGCTCTCAGGAAAAGAAGACTCTCTGCTTGGATTCTTCTCCTTCTTTCAAAGAAATTTTAACACAAACCCCTCTTCAACTGTCATATAAATATTTTCTTTCCCCTCCTATAGAGAGTCAAGACCTTTCTATGGTATGTCTTGTTGGGGGTATTTCTAAAGGAATCGTTTTTCATACAAATGTTGCCTCAGATGCATGGGGGTCTTCCTCTGGTTTTGTCAAAAACCATTTTCTCCTTAATAACTTTTCTCAAAATCCAAGAATATCCCAAGTTCTGTGTGAAGTCGGCTCACATGGTAAGACTCCATGTTTGAATTCCTCTCCTTCTTACAAATAAATTTTAACAAACCCCCCCTAAAAAATTATAATAGTGTGGAGACCTCAAAAATAGATTGTGACAGATCAAATGTTGCAGTTCGGAAGAAACTGAAGAAAGCCACCACAAATCATTTAGGCGCTTTCAAGAGAGGTTTAGAGACCTTCAATATTTCTTTTGTTTTACTTCAATCTATCCCTCCTCTTTCCTCAATGGCACTTAGAGCTCAAAAGCCCGAGAATGGGGGATTTAAATGATACTTCTCCCCTTAAACTTGTGTGGGGTTGGAGGTGCCCCAAAACTGAGAACCCTAAAATGGTTAATTCAGTCTATTGGCCTTGATATCATCTTTTTTCAGGAAACTATGGTGGATAGTGAAAAAGCAATTTTTTTCTTCATGAAATGTTGCCCCAACTAGGATTGTGTGTCGGTTGATTCAATTGGACTTTCTGGGGGTTTAATTTCGGGTTGGAATCCGGGGAAAGCTGATTTTAAGGCTTTCCAATTTTTTGTTGGCATTTTGATGGAAGGTCGCATAAAGGATATTTCAAAGCCTATCAAACTTTTAAATTGCTATGGTCCCTATAAAAACAAAGTTTCATTTTGGCATCATTTAGAAGCTACCGAATTCTTAAAGGATGATAGTTTTAATCATAGGGGGAGACCTAAATCTTACTTTATCTTCAAGGGAAATTTGGGGGGGTCATGCAAGGCCAGATCCTCTGACTACCTATTTCTCCTCTTTGTTTGTTGCAACAGGACTAGTGGATATTTCCCTAGGCACTATCAATACAACTTGGAGGAATGCTTGCTCTTCTTATGATGGTATTTCAAAGAGACTAGACATGTTTCTTATGAGTGGAAATTTTTTGGAGAGTCTGAATAGATGTAGATCCTGGGTCATCAACTCTATGTTAACAGATCATAATTATGTTTTCCTTCAATTTTATGAACAAAAGGATTTGAATCATTCTCCCTTCAAACTCAATCATGTGTGGTTATTGGAAGATGATTTTAATGTGCTGGTGAGGAGCACGTGGAAGTCTATGGAAACTTGGAGGGATTTTTCAGCTATGAAACTGATGGTCATAAAACTCAAGAAATTAAAGGAAGTAGTGATTGTTTGGTAGAAAGAGAAAATAAAAAATCTCCAAGAAGACCTATTGGCCATTGATCAAAAATTGGAAGAAGTCTTCTTAAGGTGTCCTTCTCAAATATTTTATGTTGAAGAAAAGGACTTGATCTTCTCGTATGAAAAGAGGAAATTTAATATTCTTAAGTTAGAAGAGGAATCTTGGTGCCTTAAAATCAAAGCAGTATGGCTAGAATGTGGCGAAAGAATTCCAAATTTTTCCATAATTATGCAGAACATCGAAGGAAAATCAACACTATTTGGGATATACAGGATATGGAAGGTAACATAAAGTTGTCACAGGTTGACATTGGGGCATCAACTTATAACTATTTCAAAAATATCTACAAAGGAAAGGAAAATTAAGACACTCTAAAACAAATTTGAGTGATTAAGGGAGTCCCAATTTTTTTTTCTAACGAGGAAAGTAATGTATTGGGGAGGAAGGTCACCTTATGGGAGGTTGAAAAAATTGTAGAGTAGATGCCCAAGGATAAAAGTCCTAGTCCAGATGGTTGGACCTAGGAATTGTTTCACCATTTATTTGATATCATGGGAAGAGATTTGTTGGAAGTAGTTGAGGAATCAAGGGTTGTTGGTAAGGTATGTGGTTCTCTGAATGCTACTTTTGTGGCTCTTATTCTAAAAGAATCCAAACTAGTCTCTTTCAATGATTTTAGACCTATTTCTTTATGCAATTGTTTACAAAGTCATCACTAAAATCATAGCTTCCAGGTTAAAAGATAAACTGGCCTCTTTCTTATCAAAGGAACAATTTGGTTTTTTGAAGGATAGACTTATTTTTGATGTGGTAGGTCTTGCTCAGGAATGCTTGCACACACCAAAATAAAAAAGGATGAAATCTCTAATATTGAAGTTGGAACTAAGGAATGCTTTTGATAGTGTCAGTTAGAATTTTCTAAGGATGATGTTGATTCAAATTGGTCTTAAATGGGAAGTAGTTCGGTGGATAATGAGGTGTTTCACAAGTGAAAATTTTGTTGTTTTGGTAAATGGCTCTCCAATAGAGTTTTTTAAAAGTCGCAGAGGATTAATACAAGGTTTTTCGCTTTCCCCTTTATTGTTCCTTTTGGTGATGGAGGGTTTTAGAAAGATGGTTAAAAAATCTTGTAAAGCAGGGAAATTCACAGGTATTAAGCTTTCAAAAGGTCTTTCTATAACTCATCTTCTCTTCGTTGATGATATTTTAATCCTAGGGTTTGATTCTCTTGAGGAGTGGTCTGAGCTAAAACATATTCTATCTGTTTTTGGTCAAGCCTCGGGGTTGGAGGTAAACTGTCAAAAATCTTGCTTTGTTTTCAACAATCTTGATGAGGAGAAGTTACTTCAGATTGAAGGAATTTATGGAATCCCCTTAGTCATTATGGATTGTGTACTGAAATAATTAGGGTTCCATTTAAAAGCTAATGATTATAGGGTTTCAAATTGCCTTTGGCTTCTCCAGAATATCGAGAAGTGTATTGGACATTGGACGTATAGACGGCTTTCAATGGGTGGTAGATTGGTCTTATTAAAGTATGTCCTTCAAAATCTTTTGGTTTATTGGTTCTCTTTAGCTAAGGTCCCCAATAAAATTATGTCAAAAATTTGGGGTCTTTTCTCTAACTTCCTTTGGAAAGGGTCGAGGAAACCATCAAGGTTCCATCTAGCTAGCTAGTAATTGATCTCTCGACCCAAATCTCATGGGGGGTGGGGTATTCATAATATCCATTGGTTTACTCGAGCTCTAGCAGTCAAATCTCTCTGGAGGAATTTGTTTGGTTATGGACTATGGAGCAAAGCTATTAAAAAGAAATACCTTAAAGGTTCTGACGTGGTCTTGTGGTTGCGTTTGGAGAATTACAAATTCTCTGTAGATTCAAACTTCTGGAGGAATTTTTTGAGCACTCTACCATTGTTGAAAAAGTGGCTTGTGTGGTCTATTGGTAATGGATCTCGGGTTTTGATAGGACATGATCCCTTTGTTGGTAGTGGCCCACATTTCAAACTTTCATCCCTTTGTTGGTAGTGGCCCACATTTCAAACTTTCGAATGCTCTCATACAATTTTTAAATTCCCTACAAGTTTTCTCTTTTGCTCATATTGGTCATGGTTCTATTTTAAACAGATCTGGATCTCGGGACTGGTTAGTTCATGTAGATCTTGGTCTTGCTGGAGATTTGGATACATAATGTAATTCTTATTTAATGATGTTGATATGTAGTGGGATATCTCTTAGAAATGAACAAGATGTGGTTGTATGGACTTGGAATCAGTCAAATGGAACTGTTTCTGCAAAATCAGTATACAATGCTTTGGTTGATTAGAAATTCAAAGTGGAACCTAAGTGGTGGTTTCACAGGATATGGAAATTACATGTCCCTATCAAACTCATTATTTTCACGTGGTTAAGTTTACATGATCTCAATTTGACAAGAGAGAATTTGAGGCTCAGAGGGGACATTGGACCTACTACTTACAGTTTTTGTTTACAGGATGAAGAGACCATGCAACATTTGATGGTATCCTATGAGATTACACAAAAAATATGGAAATAGGTTTGTGGACTCTTGAAATTAAATGGTAATTGGAACCTGGTGCCACTGAAGGATAATTTATTGAATTGGTTTCTTTTTTTCCCAAGCCATAAGATTGTTCCTCTTTTTGTTCTGTGGGGAATATGGAGGTATAGAAATAGGATTTTATTTGGAAATTGTTCAAGAAATGATTATGAACTTTGTTTAAGGATTGTGAAGGTTGTGAAAGAGATTCCTTACTTCTCTAAGGGGGAAAACTTTGATTTTATCTTAAACCCAACCTATTTTGGAGATAGACCGATAAGAATTTTTTATGGTGTTGTTGTAGGAGGGGACTGTGGTATTGGAGTTTTTCTAAAACTAAGTAGGGATCATTTTTTTAAGATTCACCTTGTTGTTGGTTCAGGTACAAATATTAAAGTAGAGTTGCTTGGGTTGTGGAGCATCTTGACCTTTGCGTTGAGAAAACACTTTCTTGAATTAATGATGGTAGGATACTCCAAAGTGGCTCTTGATTGGTTTTTTGGAAAGTCTCAGTTGAATGCACTAAATCTTCAGCCTTGGATGAAAAATATTTTGGACATCAACCACTCTTTTTCCTGGCTCCAATGCTTTCATGTGCATAGGAAGTTCAATGCTTTGGCAGATTCACTATCAAAATCTGCTCTCATTGTCTAGTTGGTTGGTTGTTCTATGCAGAAGTCATTGAGGATTATGTTGTCTGCTCTGGATCCTTCTTTATATGTTGATCTTACAACTTGGGTTTTTCTTCACAACACATGGATAAGAAGTTTTAGCTCTATTTTTGGAGTTTCTGGTTTTGGGATATCTATATTACTTCTAAAAATCATGTCTTTTTTGACACGGGATGTTTCATTTTGGTTAGTGGCACAATATCAGAGATGTAATATTTTTTAAAAATATGACATGTCATATGACTTCTCAAGTCATCCTTTTTACTGTAAAGTCTCTTTTGATTCTCAATGAATAGCAAAGAAACTTTCTTCTTCTTTTTTTTTTTTTTATCTGTGGAAAAAACTATGTTTGAGTTTTTCTAATAGTGATATGTTATTTTTTCAAAATATATTGCATATGTTTGTGTTAGTGTGGAATTTACTTTAAAAAAATTGTAGAATTGTAGAAAACAAATTGTTCTACTATGGTGTTTTTTTTTTCAAAATTTATAATACTAATTTTATATATATTATAAATTATGAAAATAATTATATCCTTGAAATTACAAGGTCATGTGTTAGTGTGGGGTAGAGGGTCTTAATATTATCAAACAATTTTTTATTTTTTTATAGTGTGGTGTATAATTCGTTTTAAAAATGGTTAAGGTGATAAAAAGTTATAGCATAAATAAAAGAGATATTTTAGGATTTTGATATATATATATA
>CBVK0100135889.1:0-14179 GCA_900067695.1 Picea abies
AGGCTTGGTGAATGGGAGTCGGCTGAAGTTGTACTATGACAACCAGCTGCCTCGCAGCTCTCAGTAGAATCAAGAAGACAAGGGTCCAGGTACTAGGTGCAGTTGAAACTGGGTACCATACACAGATAAGACAGTTTGCACAAGGATGGAAAGGAGGCATAAAGTAGAAAGCAAGGTCTGCACTGCGCAGTCTAGAGTCAAAGAAAAATAAGAGGATCAGATCTCAAGTGCCTTGAGATAAGTCACAGGTGAGTGTTGGGGGCCTGTTGGCCCTGGGCTATGGAAGGAAGTGAAGAACGAGGAAGAAAAGGTAAAAATCGAGCTTCACGGGAGACACAGTGGTTGTCACTGGGTCGAAGCGAACAAAATAACAGAGAAGATGTAGCGAAGTGTGGAAAATAAAGCCATTGAATGAGGATATCGAGGATGACAGATCAGCAAGGAGGATGGACCGAGGATGACTCAAGTAGTGGAAAAATCTAGCATTAGATGCCTTGGAGCACCGTGAGATGGAGAAGGAAAGACAGGCTAGCAAAGCTCGGAGAGAATGGGCCAAGTTGACCAAGGGTTTTGGTAATTAGGGTTTTGACACCTAGGTTTCAACCTAAGGTTATCAGTGAGGGATTTTAATGTATAAATAGAGGTCGAGAGGACCTAGGTCGAGAAAGAGAGACGGAGAGAGAGGATATGTTGGCCAAGAGAGCAGATCAGAACTGTAAGCTTTATCTTAATATATCATGAGCATAGTTCTATGGACGTAGCCCTAGAGAGAGGGTGAACCACGTACATATGTTGTTGTGTGTGTGATTGATTCTTTGAGATCTATTGTTGTTATATTGTTATCTGCATCATTGTATTAGATCATATCTATAGCTGTGAAGGATAGATCTAGCTAATTGAATGGTAAATGCATGTTATGTTGTTGTTGTAATAAGAACCACTTGATATTCCCCTGGTTGTAGGCATATCTATCATGCAACCCCCTCATAGTTGCTTCAGGTGAGACTACAGCTACTTTGCAGGCACTACCGAAAGGGCCAGTAGCTAGGGCTTGTTGGTGCGCTCTTGGAGTTGAACCTTGGGTTTGACCATGTGCCAACACTAATGTATAGAAATTTGTGTGGCTTGTCTCTAAGAAATGAATACCCCAACTTACTAAACCCTACTACGCTTCCTAGGGTTATCAATGGTTGACAAAGCTATATATCACTTAATCTTTTGTTTTTATTGCTTAATCCCACACAAATGTTGGTTTCATCAAAGCATTGGAAAATTTTGGTATGAGGATTATACGTTGAGTTATTGCACTCCCAACACTTTTCTTCTCCTACTCCAGCATGCATCTCTCACTTTGAGAGCTTGATAGGTTTGTGAAGGAAGCCTGAGTGGGCCTACATGTGTTTTCTCCTGAGAGGTCACAAGTTCAAGTCCAGAGGGGAGTAGGGTATGTATACCTTTGTAGATTTTACCAGTCAAATCAAAATAGGGAGAAATTAATTGTTTTTTTATTTTGATTTTTTGGGAAAACCAATTCAATTTCCAGCCATGTTTTTTGGCTTTAATCTCTTAGTTTGTCATTTTCAAGCTAGAAATCATAGAGTATCTCAATACCATTTTTATCCATTAAACTATTTTACATATTTGTGTTGAATTTGTTTTTAAAATATTTAACATGTTTGTGTTGAATTTGTTTTTAAACTATTTTACATGTTTTTGTTGAATTTGTTTTTAAGCTTGATTTTTAGGCCAAATTAATGCAAACTATTCATATTGTACAGCATTTCTTTCAATAATTCAATGCCCAATGCAATATTTAAATCATCCTATGTATGCTTGATTATTAAATGATGTGTATTGATAAATGTCATTTAAATTTGCATTTTTTTTAAGGAACAAACATCTTCTTCAAGCTCTGAACATGTCCAAACAGAATAAATGACCTTCCAAGCATATTTTGCATTCCCGCAAGTGAAATTTTCAGCCATCAATTTTATAGATTGAAGCTTGAATAGCCTTCATTTTTCATTAGCATTTTCAGTGTTAAATAATTGTTTTCATATTTGCAATTGAATTTGGTTTAAAAGCTTGAGTTTTGATCTCTCCAAAATGCAATTTCCAACACTTGTATGCATCTTTTGACAGATGGAAAATTTTCATGAATTCAATACCTAATGAATGAATTGATTTATTGCTTTTTTTCTTGATTGTGATTTAATGAATATTGGATAAATGTGAATGGAATTTGCAAATTTGTGAAGTTGGAAGAAGCTTTCTTTCAAGCTCTGAGAACACTACAATAAGAATATAAAAATCATTATCAAATAAAAACTAGTTTCTTGCCAATCTACTTTAAGCCACAAGAAAACTTTGATCAAGATTGTGTTTGTTGAATGATAAACTATTCATGTTGAAATTTGCATTTCTCTATTCATATTTATGTTTGCAAACTTCTTGAAGAATGAGATTTTGCATATGAAGAGCATGCACACTTGTTTTTCAAACTTCAAGTGCATTGGCTTGAATATTGATGCAAGAGCATCATTCCACCTCGACGGATGCATCAACGAAACAACACGTCAGCACGCATTTGGAGATAAGGAGAGGCATCGACCCTCTCATTTTCGAAATTCGAATTGTAAAATTCTGTAAATTTATGTGTAAGGGTGATAGAATAACAAAGCCATGCCTTTGGACAGGTGTAGATGGGTTCGTCTAAATGATTGACTGTAAGAAGGTCTAGATCCCATACAGGTCTAGATATGCATTCTTTGTAATGAGTCATAGGATAAGGTGTCTTAACTTAGACGCTGATATCATTTAGGCGGTGGAGAGGATAAGCTTGAGGAGCCTTCTTGTAAAAAGAAAGAAGAGACCAAAGTTAGGGGTTAGAGTAGAGGAGAGAAGGAAGTGTTAGAATAGCGATAGAGTAGCGAGAGGAAGAAAAGGAATTGAGACTTTTTGAGAGTCCAATCTGGTACACAGTTGTAAACAGACACTTATATTAATACAAAACAACAGTTTTTTTCTGCACACGAGTTGTCTGAGTGTATTTATGCAATTGAATAATAATATCTGTGTATGTTCATATATGTTGTAGATGTATATGTTAGTTTTCATCTATAGGATTAATATAGACTTCTTAATATTTGAAAGTAGTTGAGTTATCTCTGGGTTCTTTAGTTAGTGAAAAGAGTGCACATCTAAGCTATGTGTTGAATTAAGGCAAGAACGTGCCAGGAGAGCACACCAGAAAAATTATAAATTCAAGAAGGAACCTCAAGGTTGCTAAATACCTTAGAGGAGAAGTTGTGCAGAGAAAGAACAGAGGAACAAAATTGTTGAAGATTATGTAGATCTTTGTCAGGTGGGTATTAAGCGAGTGCAAGGAGTTCATGGAAGAACTCTGTTTCGAGTTCAGTGAGAAGAGAAGTGTCAGAGGAGAAGACACTTACAGAGTTGTTGAATACTCTGTAGGAAGACATGTGCAAGGAGTGCATTAGGCAAACACTCGGACGAAGTGTTGAAAGACAGCCAGTTGAAGGCTATTCAAAGCGCAAGGAGTGCGTGTAAAAACAAACTTGTGTTAAAGTTTGAAAGTTCAAGAGGTTGAGCGCAGAGTATGCCAGGAGTGCGTCAAAACGTCTTTTGAAAAATACACAGAGTGCAAGTGTGCATAGGGCTGAGGTCAATTTTCATTGACAAAGCTCAGGAGTGACAATGCTTTCAGAAACACAGACGAGACCTAAAGTTACAGGGCTCGTAGGAGAAAGTTTGAAAGTCGTAGACTTTGAAATGTTTGAAATATTCCAAGTTAAGGAAGAAATCTTAGGAGGAGTAGTGGTTTTAAGTCTCTAAAGGAAACAATTAGAAAATTTTCTAAGTCCTTAAGAGTTGAAGCATCTAAAGGTGGAGCGCAGAAATTTGAGGTAACCAAAGGAAGATCAAGGGTTAAGATTCATTCAGAAGAAGCCAAAATATTTCAAGTCGTTAGATATCTGAGAAGTAGCGCATTGGTTAGTTGCAAGG
Source organism: Picea abies (assembly GCA_900067695.1). NCBI lineage: Eukaryota > Viridiplantae > Streptophyta > Pinopsida > Pinales > Pinaceae > Picea > Picea abies. The sequence goes on from CBVK0100135889.1 coordinate 4,027, forward strand.
AGTTATCGAAATTTCACAAAACTAAAGGATTTGGAAGAAGCAGAGTGAAATTCACGAAACCCCGAAATGTGAAATACCGAAATCATCAAGACCATCTATTGAAAGGAGACACATGGCAAGAGATCATCATTTCACTGACTTGTAGAGTGGAAAGGTCAAAAGGTGGAGTTGTGAGAATTCGTGAAATACAAAATCGCGAAATGATCGTGGTCATTCATTGAGGTAGGAGACATACCGATAGATCAATGTTTCGTTGAATCGTGAATTGAAAAGTTGGAGGTAGGATTTGCGAAAACTCGCAAAATGAAAAATCGTGACTTGATCATAGCCGTTGGCTGGAGAGATCTTGTGGACCATTGATTTGATCTGAATATTTCACAATTTCGGGTATCGGGGGATCGGGAGAACGAAGGTGAATCGCATCGGGAGTTCCCAATACGTGAAATCCCGACACTCTTGGAAGGATTGGCCCTAGGTCATAGCGAAGGGTCATATAGATGGAGAATAAGGGAGGAGTTAACACGGGCTAACCCCTTGTCGGAATTTTGGGACTTGGGGGTTCGAAGGATGGAGAGTCGGATGACTCATCTAGCCAATACGTGAAATCATGACTCACCTTTTCGGATAAACGTGTGGTCAGAAGGTGTGGTCACGTGGAGAAGATTGGTTCTTAGTGCTTGTTCATGCGGGCAGAATTTTCATAAAAAGACCTATGGATTGTTTTCTAAGAGGTTCCAGCGAGGAATCGAATACTGTTTCATTTTAGACTTGAGAAGATCCTAAGACCGGGAGGTCATGAAGCCCTTGGAGAGAAGGGGGGTCTGCACCAAGTGGTATCAGAGCAAAAATTTTCGTCTGTAGATTTCAGACGAAAGACAAAGAGGAGAAAGACAAAAAAAAAATTGCAGATGGGAGACAAAGGTGAGACAGATGAAAATCACGCAGAGTATTGATGCTCTGTGAAAATATTGTTGCATGTGAGAAACAACAAAAATTTAAATAGTCAGGTGAGTTGTAAGAGAATATGGAGATGCTCTCAGTTGCAAAGTATCAACAGACTTGCGAGGAGGGAAGGTAGTAGAAGATAAATATGGATATTGAAGGCCATAAGCGTGGTTGAGGAGAAGACCACCAGAACAAAACTAAAGTTGAGATAGATAAAGAAATCATAGAAATAAGAGAAAATATGGAGAGGCTAACATTAAAGATGCAGCAGGATGCAAAGGTACACTAGACATATGAATAGCCTTTGAAGAGGAAAGTAGAATGGCTTGTCCAAAAGTTGATGGCCAGGAGGCAGCAAAAAATGTTGAGAAGGTGGCTGAGGCACGTTGAAAACCTCAGTAATACAGGAAGGAAAGTGACTTGCATCTGTGAATCAGAAGTTGGAAAAAGCCTCAGTGATGATGAGGAGGAGAGATTAGATAAGGATCTCATAAACTGCCAGGTGGACAAGGATGGACTTTTAGAATGTCAGGTGGGCAATGAGATGGGACCATTGGAGGATCTCATAGACTTCTAGGAGAGCATAGGAGAAGAAATTACAGGTTTCCAGGTGGGCGAGGAGAATGAAGGGAGACTGTTTAAAAGTCTCATGAACTCAGATGAGAGTTCAGATCAATAAGGAGTCCTGATAGGTGAAGATTCATATGGGGTTATAGAACATGTGAATGAAGATGATGAGAAGTTATATAGTCTCACCATCCAAGAGGTGGATCAGAGGAGTATTTTGATCATTAGGGGAATTCAGGTGTTTCTTCCAAACAACCAAGTTGGGGCCAGAGCATGTGTTGCAGGTGCAGCAACAGAAGGACAACCAGCGAGAACTATCAAAGAAGAGGAAAAGGAGAAAATATTGAAGTCTTCCTTAGTAGAAGAAGAAGAACATTATGAGGAATGGTTCAAAATTTTCAGCCAGGAAGTTGAATAGGAGGTAACTACAGCATTGGAGTCTACAACAGAAGAGGAAGCATGTAGCGTGGATTTTACCGAAACATGTAGCATGGATTTTACTAATCTGTGTGTATAAATGGAAGCTCTGGAAAGGAGATTGATAGTGCAAAGCATGCACATCCAACAGGATAAGTTGGAAATATATGGAGGAGTATACCATCTTGGGGAGCAATTGGAAGAAAATGGAATTGAATCAGCACCAAGGAAGTTGGCAGAAAATAATATGTTAAGTGAGATGGTTGAACAACAGTTCAGTGAGGAAACTGTAGAACTAAAATCTGCAGCACAATGGAAAATTATTATTACAAGAGAAGAAGATAGCATGAGAGGTCAATATAATCTATCCTTTCATCAGTAGAAGGAGGATATGCAGCAAAATAATCTGCATGAAGGAAGGAGTCAGTCAACAGAGTGGTTGGATAGGGTGATTGAACAAATTAGGAGGTTGATGTTGAGGTCAGAACAAGAAGAAGTTAGCAAGGAGAAGTTGAACAAAGGAGAACCTGCCATAATAGCAGGAAATAAGAAGAAGAATAAGGAGAAGCAGAAGTAGCAGCAACATCAAAACAGAGGAGTAGGTAGACATCTCCAAGAAAAAGTTTGGGATCCGGGTGGATTTCAACATAACTGGAAAGCTCATGAGCAAGAGCTTATGAATTTTTTCACAGCAGTGGAGTATGATGTAGGATCATCTTTTCACCTCGATAGATGCATGAACAAAACAACATGTTAGCATGCACTTGGATATAAGGAGAGGTGTCAACTTTCTCATTTTCAAAATTTGAATTGTAAAATTCTATAAATTTATGTGTAAGGGTGATAGAATGCCAAAGCCATTCCTTTGGACAAGTGTGGATGGGTTCATCTAAATGACTGATTGTAAGTAGGTATAGATCTGATACAGGTCTAGATCTGCGTTCTTTGTAATGAGTCATAGGATAAGGTGTCTTAACTTAGACAGTCATAGAATTTAGGCGGTGGAGAGGATAAGCTTGAGGAGCCTTATTGTAAAAAGAAAGAAGAGACCAAAGTTAGGGGTTAGAGTAGAGGAGAGAAGGAAGTGTTAGAATAGTGATAGAATAGTGTGAAGAAGAAAAGGAACTGAGACTCTGTGATAGTCCAGTCTAGTACATAGTTGTAAACAGACACTTATATTAATACAAAACAACAGTTTTTCTGCACACGAGTTGTCTGAGTGTATTTATGCAATTGAATGAATAATATTTGTGTATGTTCATATATGTTGTAGATTTATATGTTAGTTTTCATCTGTAGGATTAATATAGACTTCTTAATATTTGAAAGTATTTGAGTTATCTCTGGGTTCTTTAGTGAGTGCAAAGAGTGCACACATGAGTTATGTGTTGAATTTAGGCAAGAACGTGCCAGGAGGGCACACCAGAAAAATAATAAATTCAATAAGGAACCTTAAGGTTGCTAAATACCTTACAGGAAAAGTTGTGCATAGAAAGCACAGAGGAATAGAATTGTTGAATATTTTGTAGATCTTTTCCAGGTGGGTATCAAGCAAGTGCAAGGAGTGCACGGAATAAATCTATTTCGAGTTTAGTGAGAAGAGAAGTGTCAGAGGAGAAGACACTTACAGAGTTGTTGAACACTCTGGAGGAATACCTGTAGAGGAGAAGACACTTACAGAGTTGTTGAACACTCTGGAGGAATACCTGTGCAAGGATTTCACCAGGCCAAAACTCAGACAAAGTGTTGAAAGACAGCCAATTGAAGGCTATTCAAAGTGCAAGGAGTGAGTGTAGAAAAAAACTTGTGTTAAAATTTGAAAGTTCATGAAGTTGAGCACAGAGTATGCCAGGAGGGCATCAGAACGTATTTTGAAAAAGACACAAAGTGAAAGTGTGCATAGGGATGAGGTCGAGTTTCATTGAAAAAGCTCAGGAGGGACGGTGCTTTCAGAAACACAAACGAGACCTAAAGTTACAGGGCTCGTAGGAGAAAGTTCGAAGGCCATAGCCTTTGAAACATTTGAAATGATCGTGGTCATTCATTGAGGTAGGACACATGGTGAAAGATCAGTGTTTCGTTGAATCGTGAATTGGAAATTTGGAGGTAGGAGTTGTGAAAACTCACGAAACACGAAATTGCGACTTGATCACAGTCATTGGCTGGAGAGCTCTTGTGGACCGCTGATCTGATCCAAATATTTCACAATTTTTGGTAGCGGGCGATCAGGAGAATAGAAGTGAATCGCATCGGGAGTTCCCGATACACGAAATCCCGACACACTCAGAAGGATTGGCCCCAGGTCATAACGAAGGGTCATATAGATGGAGGATAAGGGAGGAGTTAGCACGATCTAATCCCTTGTCATAATTTTAGGACTTGGGGGTTCGAAGGACGGATAGTTGGTTGACTCATATAGCCAATACGCAAAATCGCGATGCACCTTTTCAAATAAGAGTGTGGTCATAAGGTGTGGTCATGTGGAGAAGACTAGTGCTTAGTGCTTGTTCATAAAAAGACCTGTGAATTGTTTTCTGAGATGTTCCAGTGAGGAATCGAAGACTGTTTCAGTTCAGTCTTGAGAAGATCCTAAGATTGGGAGGTCACGCAGCCCTTGGAGAGAAGGGGGGTCTGCACCAAATATGCAAGCTTGTATGCACATGCTTCGTACTATGTACCTAAAACCATCTTTGAGTGACATTTTTTCTAATGATCTTAAAGATACAAGCTCTTTCATATATGGTTGCATTTATTTTCATTGATTCAAGCATGTAAGAGTTTTCATTACGCATTTTAAATTTGATGTAGGTAAGCTTGATTTCAAGTGAAGGATCTCATAAAAGTCTTCATTATCATTTGCAGGTTTTTATTGAAAGACTTCCATTTAGCCTTCATTATCATTTGCACGTTTTTATTGAAAGACTTCCATTTCTTTTTTGGATTTTATATGAGGGTTGAAGCTAGAAAATGTATACATTGTTCTTCATATATGTTCTCTCTAAATCCATTTTTTGTTAAAATGAAATTCTACAACCAATGCATGCTTGAAACTTTGCTTTCCCACTTCAAAAAATAGGCTTATGCACATGCATACCATTCTCCAATGATTTTTTAAAATTGTGCTTCAAAGGTGGGGTGACAAGTGTGGAGGGGTCATCTTTGATCCCAAAGGAAAAATAGAATCAACCTTCACATGGGGTCTTATACAATCTACTAATAAGGTAATAACTAGCCAAAATCATATGCATTGCTTCACGGATTAATAGTAGCAACCAATCTCCAAATTAAAGATCTTATTGTTGCAAGAGACTCAAGGGAAATAATCAACCAAGTGATTAAGAAATCTCTTCTAGCTAATTATTTTCAAGCATCCATCCTTGCTCATATTTTTCACTAGGTAGAGAGGTTCCAAAAGATAGCCTTCTTTCACGTTCTCACGGAGAATAATCATCAAGAAAATAAATTTTCCAGTGAGGCCTCGTCTCTAAAAGAGGGGGTCCTTAGGATTAATTTGGAAATTGAACTTCAACCTATTCCATAATTTATGTTAAGGTAATCAAAGGAGGAGGGAGGACGTGCATTAAACCTCGACATGTCTCATCATCATGAACCTTGGTTTATACACATGGTTCATGGATACGAAAGGACCCTCACCCCGCTTCATCACATGTTCATCATTCAAGAAACCTTGTCCTTCCATAATTTATGTTAAGGTAATCAAAGGAGGAGGGAGGACGTGCATTAAACCTCGACATGTCTCATCATCATGAACCTTGGTTTATACACATGGTTCATGGATACGAAAGGACCCTCACCCCGCTTCATCACATGTTCATCATTCAAGAAACCTTGTCCTTTGAAGTCTAATATGAGGTATATTGCATCATAGGTGGGATAATGGATTTATTTTTGGGTGAAAGGTTTGCAAGTCAAAGCACGGTCTCCTCAATTAGTGGCTTCCTAGTAATCACTTCACTTGATTAGTCGATCATTTTATGGAATTTATGTCTTCTACAATTGATTTTGGGTTGGTGAATTGACTTCTATAGTTCTAGAAATTTTGGGATTGTGTTTGGGTTCATCGGTTTAGTTCATGGTTTCTCTTAATCGCTTAGTATATTTTGGAATCGTCACTTGTTACATGCTTGTTTTGTTGGAAATCATCTAGAGGTTTTTTCTCTTCCACTTCTAGATATTTATGTGTGGTCTAGGGTGGGATTTCCTATGTGTTGTTCCTTTCTGGGACTTATTCTAATCTTTGGACCCCATGACCCAATCGACAGTCTGAGTTTAACCTTTACAACTACAGGTAGCATTGACTCACTATAAACACAAGCATTATGGATTACAAATAGGTCCAAGATATCTGCAATGTACTCATGTGTCACGAGGAAACTATACAATATAACTAGACCTCTATATTCTCAGTCATGACTAAGGTTCACCAAAATGAGCACCATTGCAATGTGAAGAATGTTGCAGTTATGGATTTCCTTGCTCAACAAAATCATAAAATTGATGCCTTGGAATGTAAATGTCACTCTCTCATAAATTTGGTTTCAAATCTAAGTAAGAGCTCTCAATCGACAGTTTCAAATCTAATGTTTTCCACCTCTTTTCATCCCAACTTCAGGGATGATAAGATAGTGCACCAACTACTTGGATATATGGACATAGGGAACCAGGAAACCCCTCCAACCATCTAGGGACCAAGGGAGGAACCAATCATCATATCTTCTGGTAATGTCTTATGATGCGTAAAGGTGTCAATATTCTAGGAACTTTTTATAGAATATATACATGTAAGAATCTATGGGATGAAATTTTTTTGAATCTATAATTTTTGTGTATCCAGCAAATAAGAATTTGACCATCCTCTAATGCCAACAATTGTATCTCTATTGTTTATCTTAGGCTATATCTTTTTATATAATATAAAATCTCCTAGTTTCTATTAAAAAAAATGAGCTTCAAAAGTGTATGTTGAATGCAAACTTGTTTTCAAAATGGAATGTTGAATGATCTTTGGCATTGCATTTGCAAATTTTGCATTGGTTTCCATTCGCAAATTTCATTATTGAGTTTGTTGTTCACTAGAATCAACTATAATTACTAGTCATAATATTAAATTCATCTAATGTAAAGGAGATTCATGCAACTATTTATTGTTTATGAACATTTGACCCAAGGTATCAAGCATTGAGATTGAAAATCAAGCAATTATTATTGTGGGGTTGTGAATAATATGTATTACAAATGTTCTTTGATGGCTCTCATTTCATTTTTTACCAAATTTTATTTTTTTAACATGGATCAAAAGTATGTATTTATTGACATGAATTTTTGCAATCCAATGTAACAAGATTCTTTGCTTTTGTTTTGTGGGTTTTGGTGGAAGAGTGGTGATACATGGAGAAATGAAGAAACACAGAAATATGCATGTATGAACCGAGATCTAAAACCAGTGAAGGAGGCTTCATTTTTTACACTTAAAGAATGAGAATTCATGGAGAGAGGAGGAGGAAACTTAGCATTTTCAAGATAAAATTTGAAAAAGAGAAGATAACCCAAGTTTATACACTTCAATCAAGTGAGAAAGAATTTAAAGTTTATTCATCCAAACAACCACTACAAGACAATTTGGGTGGTTGGAGAGCTTAAAGCCACATTTTTATAAAAATAAATTCTTCAGAGTCAACTTCCTAATGCAAATTTTTAGGAATAAAAGGACAAATTAATGAGTTGAGACATCAAGCCACTACAAGACAAATTGGGAGCTATGAAGGGTCATTTTTAGCCAAAGTGTTAATAATGGAGAATGCATGCTCACACCTCCCGGGAATATTTTCCCAACACAAAATGACAAATAGAAGAAAATCAAAACTAAAGAGGGGAATAGTGTATTATTATCATTGTAAAAGAATGTTTGGTCATTTGATATTTGGATGGGGCCAAACTGTAAAATAAATTAGTTAAATAAACTTGGATTCCAAGAGACATATAATTAGAAATTCAAAAGGTCAAGCAAAAAAAAGGGCAAAAGCCATGTAATATTTCTATAAAAGAGGCGTTTGCATTCTTACAAAAGGCCCCTCTTTCTTTTTGCATTGTAGGCTATCTTTGTATGTGAAATAGAATGCCAATGTTATTTTTTATTTTATACTCTTGTAATATCTTAGATGGTTGTAAGCTACCTTCTCCATTCTTTATCTTTTTGGTTCTTGTGAGTTGAGACATAGTATCTAATGGATGCCATGGAAAATGGGTGTTCCCTTTATAATCGTGTTTACACTTACTTATACTATGCTATGCTAACTTGTTGGACATGACTCTATGGAAACATAAGTTATATTTGGTTCCTCATAATAAGTCTAGGAGTAATTTGCAATGGTAGAGGAAAATTATCTTTCCTTGATTCGTGTTCAGCACTTTTAATGTGAAGCATGTATTTTATCAGTAATTAAAGTTGTATTCATGTGTGCATAAAAATATTTAATTGGCTCATGTGAAGTTGAGATGGTTATAAGAAATCTGTGCCATTCAATGTTTCTTTGGTTAGCTAGCTGGATTAAGTTTCAATAGTAAAGGTAAAACATCTTCCATGATATTTGTACCTACCACATGTTTCATATCACAATGGTTCTACTTAATGTGTGCTCTGATATCCAATAGGATAAATATTTAGATAGTTTATATCAAAATAGGTTAAATTCCATATCATATATTACACATTGTGTTTTCATATTAGTTTCATCATACATAAACACATTTAAAAACCATGATTGAACCATGCCTTAATGGTAAACACACGCTTAATCAAAGAACCAATGTAGCCAGCCATATCCAAAGGGTTTGCCATTTCAATGAAGGTCTAGTTGGGACCTTTCACTGGATAACCTATGTTGTTGACTTGGGTCATTTTCTGGCATCAACATTTTGGTGCTAGGAGGGAAGACAACATGGAGCCATTATTTTCAAGAATGTGTTAATTACTCATGGTTCCTTTCCATATTCCTAAATGGGATGATGCTTTGATTCTTCTAGTACCATTGCATAAACTCCCAAAAAATACAACTTATCTCTTACTAAAATTTAATGTCGAAGGGGATTTAACCACTACATTTGAACATAGTAATATACATTAGCTAAATGTAAAACAATAAAAATATATGAAGAAGATGTTCAATGCATGATATTTTCCCTCTCTTTCGAAGGACTAATATAAGCTTGGTATATGACATTACTCACCAAATCCATTCACAACTAGAAGTAGTTTAGGGATGTTTTCATAGCTATGCATGGTAGCTACCAAGTGGAAGAATTATATCATGAACTAGACAACATTATAGAAAAAAACATGAGTTTACAAAAGATTTTTTTGTAAGGTTCCATTAGTTATATCAATGGTTTCACTAAAGCAATAGGTCATTCAAGAAAGAATTGCATGAGTACTTATTTTATGTTATTTCCATTAATCAAGAAGAAGATCTATTGATGGCATATGAGGAAGATCCACAAAACCAAGAATATATGCCACCAAATATTTTACCCTCACATATATGAAACTCACTTACTAGACTTAGGAGAGGTGACAATTAGTACAGTAGAGAATTCCACGTAAAATATGTCACCACGTGTTACCACAAGATGAAATTGATGATGTAGATGGCACTAGTCTGCAAAATGACCTTGTACAAGGTCTTGGCTATGGAAAACATGCCAAGTTAATGCAATGTGTATTAGAAGAAAAACTTATAATTCATATTGAAAAGAAGAATATGTCATGCACTCTTATGAATTTTCTTATACAAAGAAATAGAAATACATTATATATCCTACAAACTCTCTTGTCGTTGAAACCAGAAATCTATTGGGTTCCAAAGATTATTATAAATACATTGACCCACCTGTGGTGACAAAATCTTATGAAACTCCACTCATTTATAATACAAGTTTTGATGTCCAAGAACCAAAAGAAGAAAATAATGTGAATGATATTGTGTTTCATCAAGGCAGTGTTTCTTATCAATAAAGGATTGTAAACAAGTGTTGCATGGCAGCGTAGTCCCTGCTAGTTTGGAATGGGAATAAATTGTTGATTAAGGTTGGTTGTCATTAATGTCAACCCTTGAAGAAATACCTATAGCACAAATGTTTGGGTAATGGACCCAAGATTGTTTGATGTAAATATGACTCATTATTGTTTTCTCATGGTTGATAAGAA
>CBVK0100135890.1:0-14177 GCA_900067695.1 Picea abies
AGAGAGAGAGAGAGAGAGAGAGAGAGAGAGAGAGAGAGAGAGATTGTTTTGTTCTTATATGAATATATGAAAAGAGTTAAGATTGTAAATTGTAAAAGTGTGATTGGAGATACGTAATATATATTGAGTTTTGCATAACAATGGTTGTGGTATGAAGATTCTATTAATGTCTCTACACATTACTTGAAATAAGTGTTATCATCATTGAAGATTGGGTTTTTTTTCTCATAGTGAGGTTTTTCCTGCGAGAAAATGTGTTGTCATTGATTCATGTGTTTTCCTTATGTTTGTATGGTTTCCAATTTTGTGATAATATGATGTTATGATGATTTATGAATGAATGGGATGTGTGATATGAATGTTAATCTCACTTTATGGTAAATTGGGGCTATGACTATATTTATAGCCAGCATTTGGGTGACATTCAGACTCATAACTCTGCACCATAGTTAGAGAAATCATACCACTAAACATATCAAGATAGGAAATCTTAAGGGGTGACCTTTGATAACATTTCTAGGGGGAAAGCCTAAATAAAAAGAGAATAGGAATCTCATTGTGAAAGAAACAAGGAGAAACAAAAATGCCACCAATAATAATTCCAACATATAGTCAAATCCATAGAACAATAGAACAAAATAGTAATGAAGGAAAGTAGGAAGAAAAAGCAATCCCAAACAACCATCAAAGGGAATTGGAATAGATATGGTCCTTAGAGGATGATCTGAAATGGATCATTATATAATTTTTCATTTATTTGGGTACCTTTGGGCGGAAAAACTAGAGTTATTGGCTTATAGGGCCCATTTTAGGTGCACGTCCTGCTTTGATGATTTGAGGTCTAGAACCTTCCAGAGCCCAATTGAGGTATTAAATGGTTTCTTTTGGGGTCAAAAATTTGTGAGCATAGCTCTTAGCCTCTATACGATGTTCTACACTTTGAGACTTTTCCAACAACATGAATATCACCTAAATTGAAGGTTGTATGTGGGAGTTATGACTCTCGCAAGTTGACCAATCATGTTGACCGCCATGATACCAAGTGGATGCCATGTCATCTTCCATTACTCACACATGTGGAGCTAAGCAGATTTTAGAGGGTCCAAAATCCTAACATTAATTTGGAGTTGAGGCATGAAAAAACCCTAACCCTATATAATGATTTGTCTACGTTGAATACTAGGTTGCCAGGAAAGGAAGGGGTTCCATTCTTATTGTATTGTGTATTATTCCATACTTGAGCAAAGCATTTTGGAGTGGGATATTGAAGCAAAACAAAGGAAGTAAAATATCTAACAGCGGTGCTAATAGACACAATGTCCATGGAAACTCCACGGTAAGTGCCACTTTCCTTATATTTTCATTTCAAAACTGAAAATAAAAGATCAAAGGATAGGCCTTACCTTCTAGCGGGGTTTTTGTCATATTGGGTTATCCTAGGGTACATCTTGTGTTCATTGTGTGGATGATGTGTTATTTTCTTAGCTTCTTTCATTTTAGTTTTTCATTGTGTGGATGATGTGTTATTTTCTTAGCTTCTTTCATTTTAGTTTGAGATATTTCAATATTTCCATGCATTAAGAAAGTAACATTTAATTTGAATCTTAAGAAAAACACCGCATAATGATAGATTGTTGAAAATTGTAAGATATGTTCTGATAAAATGTTCTAGTGGAATATCCATGGAATTTTATAGATCACATTGGTATTAGAGTAATTTTCTTTGGGGATTTTATGGGAAGGATCTAAGAATTGGCATAAAGTGTAAAAACCCTAGAAATGGTGGATGATTACAATAAAAATACTCGGGATGAGTTGGAAGAGAGAATTTCAAAGTTGGAATCACAAGTTAGTGACATCTCTTGCATTATGGTCATTCTCATGGCAGCTCTAGAGGACAAGTTTGGACCTTTCATGGAGTTTGGAGGCTCTAACTTGGAATTTGGATCAAATGAGAAATTTGGAGATAATGAAGACCCAAAAATGAATAAAAAATAGTGACATCTCTTGCATTATGGTCATTCTCATGGCAGCTCTAGAGGACAAGTTTGGACCTTTCATGGAGTTTGGAGGCTCTAACTTGGAATTTGGATCAAATGAGAAATTTGGAGATAATGAAGACCCAAAAATGAATAAAAAAAGGGCCAATGAAAGAGAGACCAAGTTCCAATGTCATCACTTCTTCCCAATTATTGTTTAAAGTGGAAGAAAAATTGGACATCAAACCCTACGAAGGTGAGATCAGTGTTATCAATTTAAGTAAATGATTGCAATAATTAGAAGTTTCTTTCAATGTTCATAGCACAACAAAGAAAAATATTTCATTTTCTAACTAAATTTAGAGGGCCATTCCCAAACTTGGTGGTAAAGTCACACAGAGACACTTTGGCTAGAGGGTGATCCCCCAATAACTAAGTGAAAGGTGTTCAAAACACTCATTATGTCCCAATTCTACCCTATTAGGCACGAAGAGGATAAATGGATCCATTGGCATTACTTTCAACAATAACAAGGGAAAAGTGTGCAAGAGTACACCATCGAGTTGAGAAAAATGTTCAGTATGTTGGGTATATCTCCCTACAACCCAGATGTACTCGTTAAAAGTATTTAAGTGGTCTACAAAATTATTTATGGAGGAAAGTGATGCTTTTTAAATCTAGGATAGTTGATGAGGCATGTGCACAAGCATAGTATCTAGAGAATATGGATAATAATACATAACAAGCAAGTGGTTCTAAGAAAAAATGCCACCAAGATGCTTCTAAGGAGAGAAAGAAGAAGTGGAAAGGAAAGGACCAGATGACATTAGCCATTGTACATCATCATGAGGATCTAAAAAACCACTAAAAATATTGCAATAGTGATAGTCACACTGAAGATAAACATTAGAAGATATATCAAAAGTTGAATCTAAATAACCGAAAGAAGGATGCCAAGAAGAAGAATATGCTAGCCATTGATTCAAGCAACCAAGTAGCCAACAACTTAGATATAGATGAAAATATTGTCTACACCAAAATTAAAAATGATGTGAGTCTGAGTATCATCCATTCAAAGGAAGAGAATGAGATGTCTAAACTCTTCCATATTAAGATCCAGGTCAAGAAGACAAATGTGGATGCTCTATTTGATTCCATCTCATAGGCCAACCTCATAGTAAAAAATCTGGTTAGCAAGCTTGAATTGGGAATTCATGACCATCCTCACCCATATCCACTAGGATGGCTAAATAAGGATGCATATCTCAAGGTCACTAAGTAGTGTAAGATCAAATTTTCTATAAGTACAAACTATATTGATGAATCAGAAGTAGATGTAGTACCACTCGATGTGTGTGGTGTAGTGATTGGAATCCCTTACATGCACATGATGGATGCAATTTTCACGAGGAGAGAAAAATAATACCGCTTGATCAAGGATGGGAAGTAATTCATCATAAATGCACATAAAGGTAAATCAAGATATCTCCAGTAAGTGCTAACCAAGCCAAGAAATTGATCAATTCAAATAGAAAGCTTGTATTACTCTTCTTACGAGAGAAACATCCAAGAGATGAATCAATAAAATTAAAGGAATCTATGGAGGGGTGTACTGAAGAATAGAAATGCTAGTTGGAGGATACTTTTGCAGTTGTACATAGAAGTGTTCCAAAATCCTGAACAGTTACCAGTTAAGAGGGAATTGGAGCATGATATATAGTTGTTACTTGAATTCTCATTACCAGACAATAGGTGTTATAGACAATCCATCCTAGAAGCAAATGAAGTGAAGAAACAATTATAGTAGTTATTGGAGCAAGGAGTAATTCAATCAAACACCTCACCTTGTGGGTCACCTATCATTATAGAACCCAATAAGGATGGGGCTTGGATAATGTATATCGACCACAGATATTTGAATAATATCAACCCCAAGAATTGATACCCTCTACCCAAAACCAATGACTTTATAAATCCAATTGCAACATGCCAAGTACTTCAACATGTTTTATCTCAAATTAGGATACCACCAGGTGCAAGTTAAAGAAGAAGACACTCGGAAGATCACCTTCAAGGAAAGGAAAGGACTATATGAATGGTTGGTAATGCCTTTCGGTTTATGTAGTTCCCCAACTACATTTATGTGTTTGATGAATGATATATCACATCATTTTCTAGATTCATTTTGTAATAATGTACTTAGATGATATATTGGTTTATAGCTCTACTTGGGAAGAGAATATCTCACATCCCATGCAAGTGTTAGAGACTCTAAAAAAGCAACAACTAGTTGCAAACCTTAAGAAATGTGAGTTTTTTCAAGAGTAATTTGTGTATTTGGGGTATCTAATCGGTGGAGGGGAACTAAAGATAGATCCTATGAAGATGGAGGTCATCCCTAAGTGGCCAACTCCTACTAATGTCATTGAATTTAGGAGCTTTGTTGGGGCATAATAGTACCTATGGAATTTTGTAACATCATTTTTATTTATGGATACATCACTCCATGCCATAACAACCAACAAAAAGAGTTTCTAGTCGTGTTTCTAGTGGGGAAATAATTGACAAAAAAATTTCGATGAGATAAAATGGAAGACAAGTCAAGCATGAGCTCTTTCATTGTCTAATTTGTAGAAGCCTTTCAAAGTGGAGATGAACGAAAGTAGGTATGTTATAGGGGCAGTACTCTTGATGCAAAGAGATAAATCATGTTGAGTACAAAACACCCTTAAAATTCTAAAATTTTGGGTATCATTTTTTTCTTTAATTTTTATAAAAAAAATTCACATATTTTGATCATCTAAAATATGTTAAAAAACTAAAAAAAAATTCTAAATCCAAAAATAAAACAAGTTTGAAATGATAAAAAAATGATATCGATGAAGTTTAAAAGTATACAAACCATTTTGTAGGTAGTCGATGAAAAAAATAAAGTATTTTGGAGAATGATGAAAGATTACCATGTTTTTTGGGAGCACCGAAAATGTATGAGGATTTTGTTAAAAAAGGGAAATTTTGAAATTTGTTGAAATGGGTAAAACCAAGGCTTTAGGTGCTCGCTGAAGAACATAAGTGGACATTAATGCAGTAATTTGGCAGCAACAATGTCCAATCAACATTCAATTCATGTGATTTAGAGAATCCAATTCAAATGAGTGAGATATTGTCATCATATCTCCTAGATTTGATCCCTTAGTTATTAAGTTCAAACCTCACTAGTCAGATTACTCATATTATTCTCGATTTCGAATAGAGCTCTGAGAATTTTGGATTTTCACAAGTTTTTTTTATTTGTTGGTGAGTAGTCATGTTGAGGTAAAATTATCAGTAGAGGGTATTGCTCACAACGCTTCTTGTGAGAGAGTAATTGAACCGAAAAATAAATGGGATGTTCATCCATTTGTTTTTGGGTAATTAGAACAGGTAAGTATTTCAAAGTAAATAAATGCGATCAGGAATCTTAGGTGGCGACTTGTTATCAATGATATTGTGGTATTATTTGTTTTTCATTGTTTGTAATTTTTTGTATCGCAAATAAAATTACCCGTTGACTCTTTCAAATAATTAAATGTTATTTTTTAATCCATTTTTGTTTTAGAAAAAGGAAAGTGTGGTATTATTTATTTTTCATTGTTTGTAATTTTTGGTTTTGGAAAAAAAAATTAACCGTTGACTCTTTCAAAGAATTAAATGTTATTTTTTAATCCATTTTTGTTTTAGAAAAAGGAAAAAGTGGATCCTCTTTGGTTTGTTCATTCTGCAGAAAATATGCCACCAAGGAGGGCTCCTATTCGACAATCCACCAAATCGCTGAAAGGGAAAAGGAAAGAAACAAGGGAAGCTTAACAAGAGACATTAGAAATGATTGAATATCTAGAGGAAAATGGTGTGCTTCTATTCAACATTCCCATGATTGGAGAACCCTTATTGCATCCTATATAAGGATATTGAACCATTACCATGGAAGGAGCTATATTGGAAGTTCAATAAAGAATAATATCCGTAGATTATACCTCATAGTGAGTTCAATAAAGAATAATATCCGTAGATTATACCTCATAGTGATCATGTGGTAAGGGTAATCAATGATAGAGTTTTCATGAATATTCGGAAATCTCACTTATGTGCCAATGTGGCTAGAGCACTAGTGTTTCCTTATGCAAAAGCAATTGAATGGATGATAAATCATACTAATCTTAAAGATTGTGTGATTAATGATGATAAGGAGACTTATATTATAAATTTATATCCTCAGAAATGCTATAAAAAAAACTTTTGTACAAGGTTTTTATAACCAACATGTTGTAGGGAAATCTTATCTAGTTGGTGGAAGGAAGATATAAAGTTTTTCCATACAAATTCTGGTTGTTATAACATTATAGGGTTGAGAGAACCATACATTTATCTCATGATGTTATTATTTCAATTGTTTGGGAAAAATATCATTCTCACTTTACTCATGCATGGATTTCATTAGCTTATAGCCTACAACATGAAAATCATTCAATTGGGAAATTATCATATTTAGTCAACTAAGTTCTATGATTGAAAGAGTTCATAAGGTAGCCAATAAGCCAAGTGTTGTGCCCTCTTATTATATGCATTCATATTTATTGGATGTGATATGTAATAGAAATGAATTCTTGGGTTTAAATCGTAGATGGCATGTTTTAGAAGCTCCGATACATGTGTATTTCTAAATGCTTTGGGAGAATAAGTATAAAAAGTCTCATTCACTTATTTGTGATTTCTTCTTGGCTCAGTTGAATTTCATTACTTTTTGTAAAGAATGTCCAAGATTGGATAATCAAGCAAAGAGACTTTTCTCGTGTGTGGGGAATTGGTATTTAGAAGAATATTATATATATACTAGGATCTATGGTGCAACAACTTTACCTCATCTCTTTCCTAAATATGTTCCAAACAGACTAGTTGTGGGAGAGGTGTGTTATCAAACTATTCTCCAAGGGTTTAATGCATCTTTGGTGAGGGAAGCAAAGAAAATAGTTTCTATTCCTTATGGTTTCAGGTTAGTTTGTTACTTCATTAAAGATACAAAGCATGCAAGGAAAGAATTAGTTAGCCATCTGGAATATAGGTTTGATACTAGACCATTTAAAAAGCATGCTCATAAAGGCTTAGTTGTGAACCATGTTAAATAAGTATCTTATAATTGACCATTTAGTCATGAGAAGTGGGAAGATGTTGATTTCATTGAAGATGCCTAGAATTGGGATGAGGTTTTAGAAAGGAAAATAAATCATTGTTTAATTATGTTCAAATCCTTTTCCACAGATGGACAAATGTTGGAAATAAATCATGGTTTAGTTGTTGAGAGAGAAGATGAAGAAGAAAGAAGATAGGAAGAGATCATATTGAAAGAAGAAGATGACTATAAATCCATTCAAGAGGAATGGGAAAAATTGATTGAAGAATAGGAACTTCGACATAAAAGGGAAGAAGAGTTGAGGAAGAAATGGGAAGAAGATGTTGTTTAGGAAGGAAGAAAAAAATAAGGGTCGTGGAAGCTAAACAAAGGGAAAAGTATTTACAAGAGTAGCATGATCCAGAAACAGAGGAAAAGGGATTACAGGAACATGAACAAAATAGAAGTGTTGAAGAATTGAAGAAGAAGCATGAGTAGCAAAACAAAAGAACAAGAGAAGAAATGTTGCAACAAGAGATGGAAACTAAGAAATAATTGGATCAACAACATGAATCCCAAACTACAATGTATCCCACATAGATTCTTGATTTGTTTGAAGAAGAAGGGGATGTATCTAAGACAAATATTGAGATAGAGGAGGAAGTTGTTGATAAAACAAGTGACTGATGAAAATGAGGAACCTGGAGAATCTCAGACAATTGATCAGGGTAAAGGATCTGAAAGGTTCAAGTAACATACAAATTCAAGGAACCAAAAATGGAGCATTTTCACACCCCGGGAAGTTTGTAAAACATTCTATCATGGGGTGATCAACCATATCCATAAGCCTTCGGATGAATTTGTTGATCTAGAGTCCATTTCCTATGATCGTTGTAGACAAGTTATTGTTAAGAGAATTCATAGGAAATGACAAATAAATGTGGATACTGCTATTATGTGTACTTCTGATGAGATTATGTTGGATGCTAAAATGGAAAATTTAAGTGATTACTATCAATAGGAGAAGTGATTTCTCATCCTACTATTGACAAGGCCAAAGCCAATAAAAAGGAAGTGGAAAGCATGAGAAATGAGCTTGCATTCCTTAAGGACCAATTCAGGTATCATAAATAATCTAGATAAACTATGACAAACTTTGTGGATGAAGTTTTGGAAGAAAATGAAAAACATAACTAGGTCAAAAGGAATTTTCTGGAAAAGATAATAGAACTTCAAGAGGAAACACTACGATTAACTATCGTGCATAAAGAAGTTTTAAAATGGAATGAGAAATAAGAAAAAGTGAAAGATTTGATTGAGTACACCAAAGAAATTTAGAAGTTTCAAGCAAAGGAAGACCACGGTATTGTGATTTGACATAACAAGGCATCACTAGAATACAAAGAGAAACACAGTTTTCGGAGAAGCTAACTATGAAGTCGATGAGTCAAGTTAATAAAGAGTGGTCAGTGTGCTTGGAATCATAGAACTCTCTCTATTAGGTTATGACCAATCACCATTTACCCAACTTCAATCATCCTAAATATTTTTGGCCAATTGATGAAGTGATATAAGAATCACTACAAGGAGAACACCTTGTAGCGGAGGGTTTTAAGGAACCTTCCCACAAAATTTATCCCTTATCTATTTATAGTGGAGGTGGGTGGTCGAAGGTTTTTGCAAAGGTAAAGGTTTTTACGTCAGTGGGCATCAATCATCCCAATGCACTGGTGCATTCACAAACATAACACCCCAGTGCTTAACAAATAAAGCACACTGATAATCGTTATTAATATAAAATGCTAAAATATCATTTTCTATTTTAAAAACATAATGCATAATGGTGCTCCACAATAAACTAGGTGCACTAGTGCCTATAAAAAGGATGCACTAGATCATGTTAGAACAATTGGTTATTCAATTAAAAAATTTAATTTAAAAAACAATAAAACATTTCTCGGTGCGCTTAAAAACCCCTATAGCCCTGGTGCATCTACAATAATGGCACATCAGAAAACAATAAAGGTGTTCTTAATAGTACTATAGCCTCAAGATTTTTAATATATAACCAAAAATCCAACTGATGCGTTAATCATATTAGCACACATCGATGCGTCCAACTATATGGTGCACCATTATAGGGAAAAATAAAAATAAAAGTGTATCAATGCATTCAAGTACTAAAGAACACACTAGTGCGTGTTACTATCGAGCACACCATGATAAGGTAAAAAAAATTACCAAACCAAATTTCATTATCACATTTCATTCTATGCTTCCAACCTCTCACATAAGCACCAATGCTCACACTCCTACGACTTCCCCATTTGCATTTCTATATGGTGTTGCTTCCTCAAATTCCATACATTTTCCAATTTTGGAAAAAAATTGGAATTTTCATTTTTTCCCTATGGGACAACCATGACTCCTTGGGTGGGAAGAGACCAGGTAAATTGTTTGTTACCTCCTTATTTTAATTTTCATTGGATTAAAATTTAAAATTTCCTAAGTTCTACTTTTTTTTCAATTAAATAAAATAATGCGTGGTGTGCTTCATGCATTTGGCTTTCCCAAGATGTGGTGCTTCTTGTGAATTTACAAGAAGCACTGCACACATGTATCCTATGAAATTACAGGAAGAACTCCACATGGTGCGTCCTATGAATTTACAGGAAGCAACGCGCATGATGCATCCTTTGAATTTATAGGAAGCATTGCACACATGTATCTTGTGAATTTACATGAAGCACCATGCATAGTGCATCCTATGAATTTGTAGGAAGCAACGTGAACAATGCATCTTGTGAATTTGCAGGAACCACTCCTATCTATGCATATAAACTACCAAATGCATCGTTAAACACTAAGCACCACACACCGGACTGGGGTTGTGCATTATTGGTGCCTTTATCTTAGAAGAGGCATCGTCTTCACAAAAGACCCACCGGCGTGTTCTAACAAACTGAACAAACTAGTGACCTTAATCGAACTAAAACCCCTATTATTGGTGCTTTATAAAATACAATGCATCGCTAAAAATACACATCGGGGCTCTAAGCAACATGGAACACCGAACTTATCAGTGTACCTTAACGATGTGTATCATTTTATATGTGGCACCACAAACTAGTGCATTATATGGAATAACCTGCATCAATGCTCCACATTGCACCACACATATAAAAATTATCATACCAGAGAATTTAATGACTAAAGTAGCACTAGTGCACCATACAACATGGACCACTCTGAGAATTGTGAATATGGATCATTAAAACTATTGGTGCACCTTAACGGTGTGTATTGTTTTAGATGAGGTTATAATGAATAACCCGCACCGATGCACAACATAGCATCACAAATATAAAAATCAGCATTTCAATGTGTTTAATGACTAAAGTAGCACCAGTGCACTTGAAAACAAATAACATTGGGGACAATGTTTGTTGTTTGATAGAACACACCATTCATAGTGTGTATTATTTATCAAAGGTGCACTGATTACTTTGCCACATTTTTTTTCCAAACAAAATTTAATCTTAGTTTTTGATAAATAAAAAATGGTTATATGTGTGTGTTTTATATATATATTTTTATCTATACATACGTGCCTAAAAATAATTTTATGTGAATAAAATACGAGTGTAGGAATATGATCAATAATAGTAGGTTGACACATGAAACTTTGTACATGAGTGGGAGGCCATAGAGAGGGAGAGTATCCCTCGCCCTATTGCACCATAGATGCATTTCCTTTTGAAGAATGTTTTCCTCCTAAAGTTTTATGAGGAGGATACATCCCTCAAGGGGAACTCTTCATTTTTATAGAAGTTGATCCATCAATGGGATCATGCTCGATGGGCATTCAAGGTCGCTCCCGATCTATAGCATCAACCTATAAAAGAGTATATTTATTTTATCATCAGGTTGTCTAGGAGGGGGGAGGTTTGGTCCATTTCCTTGATATACTGTCTGACATTGCAAGAGAGAGACAACTAGCATGGGCAGAGATATGACAATGAGGACATTATTTCCGCTACAAACTTCTAGGTTGTTGGTGGTAAGTTATGGATATATGCAATTGGTGCAAATGAGGTTAGGTTCTTGTCCCTTATTATCATGGAACTAGCACACTTTACCTCTTTTGGAAAGAATATTAGTTTCTCATTGATTTACTATGTAGATAGTTTAGTTTAGAGACCCCGACTGATTAGGTGGTCGAAGATTTGTTTTTACCAGTTTTGTTTAACATTTGATCATTGTCACTCTATTTTTTATGGGAGGTTTTCTTCCTATTTGTATCAAAGTTTTTTACATTATTTTTTGAGAGGTTTCATGTCACTTTACCAACAGTTCCCCACTTCCCTCCTAGGCCTATGATTGATGGACATTTGTGTATGTGCAGGTAGTTTTTTCCTAAGAGGGGCCAACTGGAGTGGTTGTGTACTTCAATAGATTGAGAGATATGTGATTTCTTGGTTGGAGAGGGCAATATTGTCCTCAATATTGTACAATACGCATACGTGGGAATGGATTGGAGAGGATGTTCGAACATCCTATTGACTACAGTCAAGCCACCAAATGATAGAGGTAATATTATTGTTATGTTTTGATAAATCTAGTTGCATATTTTTTGTCTTATTTAATGCACATGTAATTTATTGTAACATTTTGTTTCAATTATATTATTATTATTGTCTATTTTTTTGCATTCGTTGGCACATACATTGGATATGATCCTCCCCAACAGGATGAGGAGATGTATGGAGCACCTCAGCAAACTCCAGTACAAATACCCAACATGCCACACAAGCCAGATTGAATATTCTGAACCAAAGTAGTGGATCACATATGTGGTCTATTTGCAAAGTAGGGAGTGGTACACGCACACATTCGAGATATCTTATGGGTCCCAAATTTGTATGACATATGGGAAACCCTTCCTTGTGACATGACTTCATTAATGCATCATGTTGTCGGTTCCCTTGACCTCATCCAGAGGTTGAGGGATGTTTTTCATTCCACTTCATCTAGCTCATATTCTAAGGATGATGTCCCTCATCCTCGATTGTATGATTCTCCACCAGGTAGAATGGCATCCCCTCCACCACCTATTCCTCCTCTTCCTCCTCCACATGTGTCACCAGTTGCATCATCCATCGATCATCCTTCTCCATGTGATCATGGTGGAGAGATATATCATACTCTAATTTTGTCATTGTTATCTGGCATGGGTACTAATATACCCTATACCTCTAGTAGCAAATGCATTGATGCCTCTAGCTCTAATGTTGGACCTAGCTAGTAGAGGTACTTCACATATGTATTTATTGTTGTATATTTGACTTGAGATGTATATATGAAATGCTTATTGATTTTAATGAGATGTATATTCGATATGTATATCGTTCATGTATATTATGTTTTTTTTATATCATGTTGATGTTGTGGTTGTTTGATTTATAATATTTATTATGAGTATGCTAATGATTAACATTATAAATTATTTCTCTATTTTTCAATTAAATTTGAGATGTATCACCCATTTAAATTTAGAGTTTCCATATAATGTTGAACTTTAGTTTTATGAAATCATTTAATTTGAATTGTGATTGCAAAAACTTATAACCATTAATGTCATATAATGTTTAATTCTTCTTCAAGAGGAATTGTTTGTTGTCCAACAAGTTACAATATGTTGATTAAACATATTTACAAACAAAAATACATAAATATGATGAGTGAAATGATTTTGATTAGAATAATTATGTTTTTTCATATATTGCAGTAATAATGTTATGATATAATTATTCATTAATAATAATAAGGATATTTTATTAAAAAAAATTATTCAAAAATTACAAGACAAAGTTATAATACAATTGTTTACTAAAATCTCAATTATTATATTTTATTGTATTTTAATTTTTTTAATTATTATATTTTATTGTATTTTATTGTATTTTATTGTATTTTAATTATTATATTTTATTGTATTTTAATTTTTTCAAATCTTTTATTAGTTAATATTATTCAACTATTATAATATATTAAATTTATTTAACTAAATTTAAATTATTAAATATAAAAAATAATAACAAATTGTGATCTATACATTTTTTATGACATGGTTTTACAATTTTTTACTCTATCACCAACTTTATGAATCTTCTATTAAAAAAGTATTTAAATGTATGTAAGTATTATTTGAAACTTCTACTAAAAAAGTGTGTTAAATATTGTATTTAGTTGATTTTGTATTAAAAAGTATGAAAATATTGGATTTGGTTAATGAATGAAAAATAATAATTTGAATAATTACTCTTATGAAATGTTATTTCTTCATTTATTTTAATGATAAAGTTATAATAATTTCTCATTAAATTTATAATAGTTAAATTTAATAATTGTTATTATTTAAAAATTATAAACAATTAAATTTCATATTATGTATATGGAAATGCTATGTTTGTATTTAAAAATATCGAAATAATCATATTGACTATAAAGAGGATCACAAAATGACATAAGTGTTACTGATTGTTTGGGAGGAACATATACAAGTGAAAGGATAAACAATCCAAGATTTGCAGCATCTATTTTAGACTTGGCAAACATATAACTATTACCACAAAAAGAGATTTTGGTTCCAACATTGGACACAAGTATGGAAGACGATCAAGTTCCACATAAAGCGCAATTGTAATAGGTTCGATATTTACTTTGTATATGGATGGGAAGAGGGAAGTCATCACTACCTTCCAACAATTGAACCAACTTTGCTGTGTACTTGGACATTTTTTCTCTCAACTCATACAACATTTTGGATCTCGTTGTAGGAATGTTTTGGGTAGTAATGATATCATACTTTGTCTCACTACAAATCTTAGTTGAAACAATAGAAGGATATGGGTTGGTGAATTTAGGAAGAAACTTAGTTGATCTGATTCCAACTTTTCAAAAAATGAGCATATGGAAGTGTTCCTACGTGTCTTTTCTATATCACCTATTGGATTCTTGATTGTAATGGGAGGTATTAGACCATCAACTTT
>CBVK0100135891.1:0-14177 GCA_900067695.1 Picea abies
AATGGATCTTTTATATTATTTTCTCAAAGTGCTAAAATCAGTGCTTTACAGTGCTCAAAATGCCAAATAGATGGTTCCAATGGCTCTAGAACATCCAAAAACCCCTAGCTGGGCTTTTTCGGCACTTGGTTTGGCCAAAAAATGAAGAAGTTACACCTCCTAGAAGTTTTTCCCTTCAAGCTTGTTGTACTTGCTCGCCAAAATGTACCCACTGACAGACTAACCCAACCTTTTTGTGTTTCCCGCACCAAAACCCAACACACACAATGGTTCCCGCAAAATGGGCAAAAATGTAGGAACGTTTGTGCCAGCCTGCAAGCCTCAGCGAAGAACTTGGTCGTATGGCCCCATGTGGCCAACGACCTAATACTCGCACACTCCAACGGTTAGCTCCTTCACGCCTGGGTGTGTGGTCATATGGAGTAATACCTATGACCAGGGGCTAAGGCTTGTGGAGTGCTTCATAGGCCAAGTGTTAACGATATGGTCTAGTGGTAAGGGCATATGGTAAAGTAAAGCGCTAGGGGCTGAAACTGGGGCTAAGTGTTGAAAACTCCACGCCAAAGGTTAACATGTGTGGGATCTATGAAATAGGCATATGGAAAGCGTCAGGGGTTGGGGCTAGGCCCCAACCTTTAACTCTGCCGAGCGTCCAACATGTTCAATTCAAGTATTAAATTTAAACCATATGTTATAAGTAATACCGTGGGCGGGCTGGTAGACCGACCCTACCAAAGCTCTTCCCCATGCCTGGAGGTCGCGAGTTTGACTCCTGTGGAGTCATAACAATTTTACCACAGACAACAACTGGAGGGGTGCCATGTGGTAGCCCACGACTGGGCCATGTGGCACCATACCATTCACCAAGATGAGGACACATGTCAAAACACCATTCACCCACGTCTACCAACACCTGCTAAGTCAACATTCCAACTCACCTACCACGTCACTATACGTCCGTACGACCTGTACGGTCAGCTGCCACATCAACACTGTACAGACTGTACAGTCAACAAAATTTTTGTATGTTTGGCAAAACAAACAAAAAATGATATCTTTCTCATACGATGTCTGTTTGAGCCCGTTCAAGTTGCATCGGGTTCACAACAATGAGGCCTACACACATGTCCAATTTGAAGCGATTCCGAACACTTTGATTTTTGAGCACAATTTGATCCCCTGGATCAGACTTGGTGAGTAATTTCTATAATTTTTTGTTGCCTTGCTTGTTTAAATTCAAGAAAATATCTTAAACCCTAGGAGGAGTAAAAGGGCTTATACCCTCCACCAAATTTTATTCTTCTTTGCTATTGAAGGGATATAAGGCTTGCAAAAAGGAGTAAAAGGGTTTACACCTTTGTTTCAAGGCTTATCTAGGGTTTATTTCTCTAGGGAGTAAGAAGGTTTACATCCCTAGAGAAACATTAAACCCTAGTTCATCTTGGATCCCAAGTTAGATGATTTGGAAGGATTGTTGTTGGGTGTTATAAGGGTTTATCTCTCAACAAAAACCTCTTCTTCCTATTTGTTCAGTTTTTCTTCCAAGGAAGAGACTCCATTCTCCCAATAACAAAGCACTGATATTTTCATTGGAGACTGTTAATTGTTGCATTGGTAAACATGAAAATTGAGGGTTTGAAATTGATTAAGTTGGTTTTGAGTTCTGCATGCCTTAGGATCTCTTCTGCCTCAAGGGTGTCTTGCTTGGTTAAGTGATTAGTATTATGTAATAAACATTAAGCTTTAGCCATTAGGGCTGCAACAAACACTCTTTCTCATACAATTTATCTACATTTCTACCACTGAAAAATTGCTTGTAAGTTGTGATAATTAATCTACTGAAAAGAGGCTATTGTTTTGGCAGTTTACTTGTTGATTTTAATGGTTAGAATTTGCTGCTATAGCAAAAGTTTGCTACAACCATAAGGCTGCAATATTCTGATAACACTCTTTTACATCTCTCTTTTGACATAAAAATATTGGTTTAAGCATTGGAAAATTGTTTACTAATTACAAGATTTCTTGTCCAATATCATATGTTGATTTTGATGGTCTAATTTGCAGCTCTTGTAATACTATTGTTGTTGATATATCACTGTTATATGCTGCAAATTTGACACAACACGGTTTCTTTCTGATTTCCCTCATGTCTCAGGGATTATTTCCTCATGTATTCTCTTGGTTTAGGTTGTCTAACATTTTCTTTGCAGGTACTATCAGTTGGAAGCCTTTTCCTTGATTTATACTCATCCTACATCAAGCCTCAAGATTTTTTAATCATGACCTATAGGGGTGGTTCCTTCAGATCTTGGCACCCCCCCTTGCAATCTCCCTAAGGTCACCCATGAAGCATCCCTTGTGTTGGACTTGCCCATCACTAAAACAAGGGGGATATCTATTGAGGTGACAGTGATAGGTGTCCCCAGTTGTGTCACATGATAGGTGTCCCCAGTTGTGTCACACACTTGTTGCTTGGGTTGGGATTTTCCGAAACTACAAACTGTGCGATAAAATTTTTGGCGCCATTGTAGGGGAGGATTTTGAATCCTTTCCGATCCCATAACGACACTTGGAAAGTCTATCCCAAATCCTTTACCTTTAGATTGCCTGAAAACTCAATTTAAGGGAAGACACCCTCTTCATCTTCGATGAGCATTGAGCTCATCTGAAAACTCCATTGAAGTGTTATTTCGGATAATGGAATTACAACACCATGGGATTTGCATGACACTTAGAAAGATCCATGGCACTTTTGCAGATGGAAAAAAAAGTTGTTGATGAGGTTGTTGAGCATATGATGAGACTTATGGAGGAGTTACTTCAAGAATATTTCGAAGAAAAATTTAGTGAAGTACCTCCTACTGAAGGGAAAGTCCTTGCAGATGAAGAAATACTTGAAGAACATATCTATGAATAAAGTTGCCAAGAGTATCCCGATCAAGTTTCTCACACTAAATACCTAGACGAGACATTGGTGTCTATTCTCCCTCTCAAGGAAGATGAAGTTGTCAAGCCTCACAGAGAAGTTATCAGTTCCAATGATGTAGGAATATTCATGGAGCAACACTTAGTTATAGTTGAAAATCATATTGATGATTTCATGTGTCTAAAAGCATGGATGGGATATTGGTTTTTTCAGTTTTGATGGAGATCCCATTTGCGACATCGAGGGCAACTTCCAGATAAAGAATGCATAAATATTTCCTTGGGAAGATTGTTTTCCATGCGTGGAAGATCAAGATATTTGGCAGTCTAATGATGATATTGTTGCAGTTTTTTTTCGTCCATCCGAGGATGACTTGTTGCAATATACTCATGATGAATTTCAATCATTCCTTGGGGATTGTGATGCATATCCTTTTGGACACTCAAATTTTTTTTATGATGAAGATTTTCATCCACCTTCATGCTCAAATTTTGATGGACATAATGTTGTGGCTAGCCCACAAAAATTAGGAACTCATGCTACATAGCAACAATATTTTCATCTTGGGGATTTTTGCAAGGATTTGCAGATGAAGAGGCAATGGGGAAATATTCTTTCTCTAGACTTGATCTTGTCCCTTTTCTCATCTCTCCTTCTCTAGGAAATCATAGGGTCTTCTTGGGATATCTCATTTCCTCTTAGCCTTCAAGGAACGATGGTATTCTAAGTGAGGATGAAGACGAGCCATCATCTATATGCAGTAGTCCTATCCAAAGATGGATTGTTCAAGCTTGTGGCCATTCTTTCCAACAGGACTATCTCCTTCCCACCCACTTCCATGAGTTGCTTTGTATGATTGATCACATGCTTATTTATTATGCTCATGATTGTTATGTGCTTGACTTGTCTTTGTTGTACTACATAATTAAGCATAGGGGGAGAAACAATGATGAGATAATCAGTTGGTTTCATTGATTGTACAATTTCACATGATATCTTTAGGGTTTTAAATTCTACGAGGCTCAGGCCTCGGGTGAGTAGGTAGGTCATTTGCATTTCTGCATTGCATATTCATGTCATGATAGTGTAGTTGCATTTGCTTAGATTTACGTACATGTGTTTGATTTACATATTGTTTTTATTGCATCTATGCACAATTGTTGTGATACATTTTCTTGAATAATTACATGTTAGTTTTATTTTAAGAAATATTATAGTTTTATTTTCTTGATCTAGGGTTTGCAGAGAAAGACTAGGACGATAATGAGATAGCCTCAACATTCATGGTTATTCCGAGCATAAATATTTTTGTCATGTATTGAAACGGATTAGCTGGGGTTTATGCTCGATTGAAGTTGTTTGAAGAGATTCCTTTTTGGCTGGTTGGGTAAGTCAATTTTAATTGCAGGATGGGTACTTTGGAAGGATGAGTGTAACCCTAGTGAGGTTTACTGCTGAAATATGAAAATCCATCGACTTTGTATTGTAGCCGACCAATTTTTTTTTTTTGACTCGAATCGCTTGGTGACTTCAACGCGGCTCAACCCGAATTCCACTCCCAAATCTCAATTCGACTTGAGACTTTGGTAGACTCGCCTATCCGCTCTTAGTTTGGCTCGTCAACTTGCCTGTAACTTGACTCGACCAACAATCTGGTGCGTCTGTCCATCTAATTTTTTTTGGCTTACATTGATGGATGCCCTAGCCTTTGTGGCAGCACATTGCATCAACTTGACTTAAGTGAAGAAGGGATGTCATGATCTATTGCATGGATTCCAAAATTCCCACATTGCTCGACTCGACTAGTGAGCACTCCCATTGGAGTCCGACTTGAATTGAATGATAGCATGGTTGAAACCCCTCGAATGGAGTCCACTCGACCTTCCCTTTGTTGCCCAACTTGACGTGTGTTGAAGTTACCTTTTGTTTCCAACTGAAAAGAGATCCGACCAACCTGCATGCATGGAAGAAGAACCCATTGCTTGGAGAACTTGTCTCTCATTGCTTACAAGACCGACTGTTCATTGACGATTTGCTCACCGACCTCCACTTAGATATCTGACCAACCAGATTCACGGATCGAACTCTCTACTTGTGAAACCGACATGAAGGCTGACTCGACTCACGAACTGATAAAGAATATGCTTGACCTTCCTTTGAATCGAAGGAGTGGTTGAACTGGGTGCTAATTAGAGGCACAGCCAACAGATTCGTGGTAGAATCCATCCTTGTATCTACATTTTGGTAGAAGGCCATGGGTGCCCTAGATTGTGCGTGAATAGGGTCGATTTATTGTACATTAACCTGCCTTCGCATTGGCTCCTTCAGTAATATACCAACAAACTGACTTTGTGTAAGCCAGATATACCTCTTGTTGTGGTCTACTTTTCGTCCACCTTCATTTTGCTTTGAGATTGCTTATTTCTTAGATATTTCCCTCGAGGGATGATGGACATGGTGGAAGAAGATGAAGCTCTAATGCTTCAGAAACTGCAGGGGATTCATGAGAAGAAGTCTATTGCCTTAGAAGAATGTCACAGTGGATTTTGTGCAGAAGTCATTGCCTTGAAAAATGTCGTTGCACAATTGCAGACTGAGAATCAACGACTGAGTAGTGAATTGGAGAGAACCCATAACCAACTAGAAGATGAGGATTCCCTCTTTCAAACTAGCCTTTTATAGTGGTTTGATGAAAAATCTAGGAAAATTTTTGACCTAGAGTAGACCATGGAGACCATATTTCGTTGCACAATTGCAGACTGAGAATCAACGACTGAGTAGTGAATTGGAGAGAACCCATAACCAACTAGAAGATGAGGATTCCCTCTTTCAAACTAGCCTTTTATAGTGGTTTGATGAAAAATCTAGGAAAATTTTTGACCTAGAGTAGACCATGGAGACCATATTTCATGATATGGTGAATAATTTTAGCGACAAAACCAATCTTGTCGATGATCTTATGAAGGAGGTGAAATCACTTTCTCATGAAAATGCTTCCTTGAAGATAGAGAATGAAGGACTGAAAAACCACTTAAATATTGTAGAAGACGTGTTCTAGACCGTTGTTTATGAGCACTCTAGGAGGGTTGCTAGCACAGGGAACACCGTGACAAGATTTTTTCAGATTCTTGCAGATGAATTTTAGAACAATACTAACCTTCTTGAAGAATTGGAAGAAGAAGCGAAAGCTCTTCCTCATACAACATTGAGCACATATGTCAACCAGTTGATGGAAACCAATGTCCAGCTGACTTGTGAGGTTTCCCACTTGCAGGCCTCATTTGATGATCTTCGTGAAGAAGTTTCTCCTCTTCAAGAAAATAACAATCCACTATTTGAAAAATATCAGGTATTGAAGGAAGATTATGATGCCATATTGCTGCAGCTGACTAAGAAGGATGAGACTCTTCAGAGCTTGCAAAACTACAAACAAAACCTTTAAGAACAACTGCAAAATGCTAAGAAGACTGTTGAGATGAAAGTTGTTGCTATTGAGCTTCCAGGATCAACTATTGCTTCTAGTCTAGTTGTTTGTGAGAATAATGTTGATGTTATTGAGCTACCAAGCTCACCCATTTCTTCTCCACCCCTGTTGTTGTTTGTAAGCTATATGTTATTGATTTATTCTTTAAAAATAATGATTGTGTTGTTTCTCCTAGCTTTGAAAAACACACTACATGTATAGGATCTTGATTTCTCAATAAAATGGGATATACCGGAGGAGGACTTGGGAAGAATGGATAGGTTATTGTTGCTCCTATTATGCCTGAGATGATGACACCAAGAACATGTCTTGGATATGATGTTGCTGCTACCTCCTTGCCTACACCTACCCTTGCTCCAAACATGGAAGTTTTGTTCATTGTAGGTGGAGTTCAGACTGATTTTCCAACAGAACAATCTACTAAACCGATTGATTAGATGGTTGTTTCTAACATGCCAAAAGTTGAAAATATTATCATTGATGACACTGCTACTGATATACTGTGTTTCTCTAATCCTGAGAGTACATTAGACCCCGAGCCTATCTCTCTTGATCAAACAACACATAACGTTGTGCCTTATCATCATCCTCACCATCGAAGACATGATGATCATGCTTTCAGATCCTTGCAAAAGAGACATGAAAGACAAAACCATGGACCAATACTGGGTAATGGGATTGACTGTGGTTGGATTGATGAGTGGTCATGGGTGCATTTGACCATATGTTTGAAGATTTCCTACTATTGTGTTTCGTCGGCTGTACAAATGTACAACACTCCTCTTCATTACTGATGCTTTCCAGTGGTCGACCACAGGATCAACTTGACTTGATAGTCAACTGGCATTTGAACGAGATTTTGGTCGACAAAGACTTGACCCGACTTGGCAGTCAACTGGAGGTGTTTTTCGACTGCATGTTTGTTGAATGAGTTTCAACTAGATATTGTTCATCGACAAGTGTTTTTGGAAAAAAAATATATTTACGAGGCTTTGATCCCTCAGCTATGTTTAATGGGGGGAGTAATTGAAGTTGTTGATGTGTAAAACCAACTGATGTGTTTGGATACAAAGACTTTCTAGCTTGGCAGAGATTGTTGGATTGAAAGGAACTGGTTATATTGGTGCATTCTTGTCTAGTTGATTGATCGACTAGCTAGAGTTGTCTTATTGTCTAGTCGACTAACCGACTAGGAAAATGTTTGAACAACAGTTTTTGCAACCAGTTTGCAATGGATGATTTCTCTTTTTTCCTTGATCAGTATTGATGATGGCCAGACTTCCTCATGAGTGTTGTTGTACCGTCTTGTGATCAAATTTGTAGTTGGAACAAATTCAGGGTGGAAAGGTACGTAATTTTTTTCCTCCAAGTTGAGTTTCGGGGGGTGGGGCATGATGGAACATGTAGTTCCATTGTAAACCTCACCTTGTCGGTTGAGTGGGTCGACCAAGTATTCAGGTCAACAAATCCATGGTTTGAACACATAGGAGAACAAATCTGAGAGGCAACGGTGGCGTCGAAAGACATTGTAGAACTGAAGCACACATCGCTCTGTGAGAGAGAGAGTAGATCCCCAATGAAAATATGATGATGTGATAGATCGATGACAAGGATCATATATAAATAGGTTCTGGTCATGGTCGAAAACAATAATCTCGAGGAGAGTTGGTTGCATCTGTCCAAAAAATGTTGATATGGGATCCTAAGTGGACATAGTCAACCAACGGTTTCATCCGTTGACCCAAAGACTTGGTCGACCCACTCAACTGACAAGGTGAGGTTTACGATGGAATTGCATGTTCCAACACCCCCCAATAAACTCAACTTGGAGGAAAAAAAAATTGTAACTTCCCCCTTGAATTTGTTCTGACTACAAAGTTGATCACAAGATGATACAACAACACTCATGAGGTAGTCTGATCACCATCAATATGGATCAAGGAAAAAAGAGAAGTCATTCATTGAAAATTGGTTTCAAAATCTACTATTCAAACATGGTCCCAGTTGGTTAGTTGACTAGAAAACAAGACAACACCAACCAATGGATCAATCAACTAGGCAAGAATGCACCAATATAATCAGTCTCTTTTAATCCAATAGTCTCTACCAGGATAGATAGTCTCTGTATCCTAACACATCAGTTCGGTTTACACATCAACAACTCTAATTACTCCCCCCCTTATTCAAAATTGAGGGATCAAAGCATCATTAATATATCTTCTTCAAAAACCCTAGTCGACGAACAATAGCTAGTCGAAACTCAATTGACAAATATGCAGTTAAAAAAAACCTCCAGTTGACTGTCAAGTCGGGTCAAGTATCAGTCAACCAAAATCCTAGTTGAGCACTAGTCAATTGTCAAGTCAGGTCGATCCTATGGTATACCACTGCAAAGTATCAGTAATGAGGAGCATTGTAGGTCCGTACAACTGATGAAACACAATGGTAGGAACTCTTCAAACATCTAGTCAAATGCGCCCATGACCACTCATCAATCCAACCATAGGAAATCCTGGTAGTCAGTACTGGTCCATGATTCTATCTTTCACGTCTCTTCTGCAAGAATCTGAAAGCATGATCTTCATGTATGCGATGATTAGGATGACAATAAGGCACATAGTTTTGTTCTGGCTGATCAAGAGAGATAGGATCAAGGTCTAATGTACTCTTAGGAGTAGAGAAACCCAATATATCAACAAGTGTGTCATCAACGACAAATTCTCAACTTCTGGCATGTTAGGAACAACCATCTCATTAATCGGTTCAGTAGATTGCTCTGTTATAAAATTAGTCTGAACTCCACTTGCAACGAACAAAATTTCCATGTTTGGAGCAAGGGCATGTGTAGGAAAGGAGGAAACAACAACATCATACCCAAGACCTGTTCTTGGTGTCATCTTCTCAGGCACAATATAACAACAAACTAACTTTGTGTAAGTCCACTGGTAAGCCAAATATACCTCTTGTTGTGGTTGACTTTTCGTCCACCCTCTTGCTTTGAGACCACTTATTTGCTTGGATCTTTCCCTCCATAGATGATGGGAATGATGAAAGAAGATGAAGCTCTAATGCTTTAGAAACCATAGGAGATTCATGAGAACAAGGCTATTTCCTTGGAGGAATCTCACAACCGAATTCATGCAAAAGTCATTGCCTTGCAAAATGTCATTGCAGAGCTGCAGACTGAGAATCAACAATTGAGTAGTGAACTGGAGACAACCCATACCTAGTTGGAAGATGAGTCTGCCCTCTTTCAAATCAAACTTCTGCAATAGTTTGATGAAAAATCTAGGAAAATTATTGACCTAGAGTAGATCATGGAGACCATATTTCAAGATATGGTGAATAATTTTAGTGACAAAACCGATCTTGTCGATGATATTGTGAAGGAGGTGAAATCCATTTCTCATGAAAATTTTTCCTTGAAGACAGAGAATGCATGACTAAAAATAATTTAAAGACTGTGTTGTTCCTGAGATTTACTCTGGGCTCACAGAATAATGTTAGGCATCCAAAATTTAAAAGATTTGTTTTTTATAATTCTTTTCTACCTTCAGTTTTGAGATGGAACTTCAAATAACTTAATGATTTAGAAAACACAGAGGCAATATCTCTTTCTTTGAATTTTTATAAATATTTAAGAGATGAAAAGTAGAAATGTATTAAACAAAGTAAGGTATCCAATGCTGATAAATCTTACCTTATCCGTAATAGAAGAATCATTAAGAATACGTCTTAAAAGATTAATTGAAATGAGGAGATCCACGTAGATATAGGTCTTGTTTTACTCAAAGTAATAACAGAGGAAAATTTGTAGGCAAAAAAACTTCCAATTATATGGACCACCGTAGATGTATTACTAAATTGTAGCCTTTCAATATTTAACAACCATAGAGTGAAGAAAATGAGCTTATGATGAAAAAACAATACACAGAAAACACATAACTCAAAGAAATGAAACATAGATTCTCTGTCTTTTTTCTATAATTTATATTATGAAGTCTCTCTTTTACATTCAGCCAAAAGAAGCCTCAATTACATCTCTAATCTATGTATTTATACAAAATTGTCTTAACCAAAAGTGGTTAGACTTTCCACATTCTTAGTTCTCAAAATAGAATAAAATCTAAACTGAATAAATATTACAAATATTTTTAACATTTGTTCATTCTCTGGGATCTCCTTTGCTTGCTGGCGATTCATTCTTCCTTTATTTTCTCATGGGTATAACTATTTTTTCCTGATCCTTGTATTGTGCATGCAGATCTAATAATGCGATAACGAATTTGTGGGGTTCAATATTTGCATTTAATTCAAAAGAAAAAAACCTTTTCATGTACCAATGTTAGATTTCTTTGAATTTTTATTGCCGCCTGTTGAGTGATTTGATGTTGCAGACTTTGTTTCACGAGAATATCATTTAATATTTGCAAGTCAACGTGATTGACTTGTAATATAGAATTTTTCATGTTCTCTTTGTTTTTCTTCAAATTTTCTTTCTCTTTTCAATCTCAACTTGCCCAATAAAAGCATGAATATTATTGATATCAATTTATGCCATCTCTGAATCTACAACTAAAAGAGCATCAAGACAAGCTTTATTTACTTCTTTATCTAGCCTTTTACTTTCTTCAATATTGTTTTCCTTGGATTTTAAGGCTATTTCTTCTTTTATCTGCTCAATTTCTGAAAAAGGAACAAATCCTGGTATATTGAGATTTTTCCTCCACCCTATAAGTTCCTGAAATTTGGATTTAGCCATAATAGATTCCTTCTCTTTGTCATCAATACACTGCAATGAACTATTGATTACCTGATAATATTTTTGTATAGTATCCAAACTTTCATAGAAGTTTTGTTGAAGAATCTGCAATCCCTCATTTATTTCTGATGCTTGTTTCTTGAAGGAAGAAATATCAATTACTATGCTTTCAATTGTGACTATTCGAGCTTGCAATTGTTTTATGAATATATCTCTATGGGACACCATGTTCTTACTCAAGTGTTGATTATGAAAACTTATCTTCAATTTCTCCTCTAATTGATTGATCTGTTGTTCGAAACCTTGTTTGACTTGAATTATTTCAGAATTGATTTTTTCTCTAGCAATTATATATGTTTCATATCATTATGCAACTGCTCAATCAAGAGACTCTTCTGATCAAGTTTTTTTCTCAATTGATATACTGACCATAAGTTGGTTGTTGCAAATGCCCCTAGTGAGTCTTCCACTTGCTTTTCAAATTCAGGGGCACTTTGTCCATGTCCATTATATACCATTCTTTGCTTCTTTGTAATTACTCCCCCTTTCTATTGAGATTCTCTTTGTATGATAGCTTTCATTTTCTTGTTGAAGAAGAAATCCGATGAAGGCATCTCTTCCGGTTCAATAGGTGTTAGGTCATCTATATTTATAACCTCTGAACAAGTTAAATCAAAACTTGTTGCTAGGGGGGTTAAGGATGGTATGGGAAAGGCAAGTGCAGTAGATTCCCCTTGATTGTGATATCTTTTAGAAGAGTTTAAGTGTTTGTCAATAAATGAGGAAAACTATGCCCATATTTCATGAAAGCTTCAAACAATGCTAATGATTCTCGATTATTTTTACCTAGTATGTATATCTCTGTAATTATTGTATCCTTGGGAAATATTTCTGGCGTCTTTTCCACTTATTTATTTTTGATCTTAGGAAAGTCATGTTGCTTGGGATTTGATGATGGTCTCACCTGTGATGTTGGACTAAGACTTTGTTCTACCTGCAAGATCTTAGGTAAAATGATCCTTCCGTGCTTTTGGAAACTAAGAAAACCTTATTGTTCTTCTTAAAGAAGACTTTGAAATCTGGATATAACTTCATGTTATGATCTAACTCCTCTGAAAACTTCGTCATAAGGTGAATTTTCATGGATATATCTCTTCATGTTAAAATGAGCCAAATGATTTTCTACCACCCTATGTGGATCATGCGTCTTGAATTCAATGTCAACTAATTTGATATCATCTAAGGCTGAGGCTTTAACTTTAGCATGTACAAAATCTAATAATGAGAATATACCAACCTGTATAGGAAAGGCTAGCCAAACTCTTTTCTATACAACTTTCAGTTCTTTAGTGATGCATGTTGAAATTGTCTAATAGGCCACTTCTCTGCAAACAAGTCTGTCTGGTAGAAGTCTGGGCAAAGCATGTGGAGACGCAAAACAACCAAAAACTCTAATATAAGAAAAACTTTCTTCAATGTACCAGTCTGCAATGGCACCCAAATTCTCGATAATTTGTTCAAAAATTCTGGGAGGAGGTTGACCATAAATGGTTTCATGGATTGGAATGACCACATTATGAAAAATCTCATAAAAATAATCCTTTGCATTTTCCTCCCATAATTTGGAATGATAGAAGTGTATAGGTTCAGTGACAGTCTGAGTCCAACTCCAATTCATAAGAGGAAATGGGGTTTTGAAACATATTGGATTTATGGGCTATGTAATCCTCTATTTGTTTGGCTAGGTTATCATACATCATTTTTCCCCAATCAAAAGTATAACCCTTTACTACTTCATAAATTATAGGAACCCAATCTATAGTAAAATGCGTAAGGCTTTTCTTTCCGAACAATCTACAAAGAATCATGGTAGTATACATAATATGGGCATCACATGAGGATGTATAATATATTCCATGGTTATCAGCTTTGGATTTATTTTCATTTCCCCACTGGGTTTTTACTATATCGTGGACATTTCTACCATAACTTGCACATTCATCATTCTCAAATTTAATTATAATATGTGCATTATAAGTATATTTGGGGTTGCAAGTTAATTTATACATTACTTGAATGTCCTTAGGTCGAACTGAGCCAACAATGGTCTTCTGATAACTGTAGATGGTTTTGGTTGAAATATCAACATGATCCAAAGTCCAATGTATCATATCTATATATGGAAATAGTTTTGGCCATGCTGGGAATTTGTGAAGCTCTGACTTAGCCACCTATTTTAGCTTGTTTATGGTTGACTCATCTTCTCCTTCGCTTGATTCATCAAAATGGAGGGAATTTTCATGCTCCAAGATTTCATAAACCCACTTCCATGATTTAATGACGTCTGTCAGGCGAGCGGTAGTGTCTGAAAAAATGTCTAAATTTGGGTTTGGGTCTTCTGCAAACGGATCTTGCTTTCTTGTTGTTTTACGTGGTGCCATAATTTCCAAATATTATTTCTCCTCTAAGAAAATAAAAATCTACAAGTCAAACTACTGAAGTGAAAGTTCTGAATATAAATAGAGAAATTATATGAAATTCAAAGTTCTTTATTGGATAGAAAACACAAACCACTAATCAATTTTACAATTAATCGAATGACAGGGTAATCATGTCAAATCTGTCAAATTTATTACCTGACAACTGTAATATTTTCAAATCCTTTATGCTAACCAAGTTGAATATACCTTTAATGATCGTGATTAATGAAGATAAGTTATTTTGGTGCTTCAACATTCAGAACTTTTGAATTAGAAATGTTAAATATCTCCCGAAGGACGATTTCACGGAGCAACTAATCATCCTTTAATTGATACTTTAGTTTTAGTTAACCACAGTTTATGATTTCTTTAACATTTACATTGTCTCAGGGTGAGTACAT
The DNA here is from genome assembly GCA_900067695.1 of Picea abies. Classification (NCBI taxonomy): domain Eukaryota; kingdom Viridiplantae; phylum Streptophyta; class Pinopsida; order Pinales; family Pinaceae; genus Picea; species Picea abies. The sequence goes on from CBVK0100135891.1 coordinate 14,054, forward strand.
AGAGAAGGTGTTGGAGAGGTTTGGTGTTGGATATATTGTCATTGATGTCAACAATCGATGAGATGATCTGTTGTTAATGATGAATTACCACAGATGAGATTGTCATTGATGTCAACAAGTATAT
>CBVK0100135892.1:0-14175 GCA_900067695.1 Picea abies
ATGATACGGCGACCACCGAGATCTACACTCTTTCCCTACACGACGCTCTTCCGATCTCACAATATGTAAAAGTGGTTCTAGAAATCCATGCACATTTATCAAAAGCATTATGCGCACATCCGTGCGGGATAACATGGTGTACGACGTCCACAGTGCGTGACTAATAGTTGAAATATGCACATGGATGCAAAAACAACACATTGATGAATTTGGTCGGGCTTCAACCACTTTTTGGATGAAAGGGATCTCCCCCATACCCAAAATCACCCCCAAATTTCTCCTTGGGATCACTGAAAATGATGGGAAGTACCTCCAAGGCCCTCCCATTCACATTTGGAATTAGTTAAGAAAAATCTTTCCATCCTTGTATAAATAAAGGGCCATTGTATGCAAAAAGGAAGAATCATTTGAGTATCGTTTTGCCACTCATTTTTAGCTTTGGGAAGCCATCTTACTCTTAGAAAGATTTTGGGCATCCATATAAAGTGTTAGGACTCTCTCCTCTTTAGTATTCCATCACTCTTTTATTCACCATTTTCCTTTGTTAGCCATTGATAGTAGAAAGAATACTTTGTACTTGGGGACTCAAGAGCCTTCCCAAGGAGGAAGAGGGGACTCATAAGTTCACATATTTCTCCAAGGAGTATCAATTCAAAGATTATTTTATTTGGTATATATCACTTGTGTTTTCTTTGTGCATCCATTTCAAGTTATTACTCACTTAGTTTAGATTTATTTCATTGTTGTTTATTTCTTGTTCCTTCATGTTAGTTGAGACACTAACCAACTAACTCTCTGTTGTGCTTTTTGGATAGCATAACTAGATAGTTAAGGGACCTCCTTTTGTTCACCCTTGTGACAAAAGGAACCCAACACTTACCTCACTCGACGAAGATAGATATGACAAATACTTTTTTGGTTGTATGTCTTATAACACTCCATAAAATGAGATAAACAATTAGTGGGTTCCATCAGGGCTATGATGAAATAACTTGAGGAAACCACAAGAACATAATAGTACAAATGACTTTTGTTGTTACAATGAAATTCTCAACCCACTCATTTTTTTTCAAACTTAACAATAAAATAGTACAAGAGAGTTCATGCTTCATGGATCTTGATAAGCTTCAATAACCCAAGTACTTCACAAAGTTATATTTGAAATCAAAACATCATCAAATTTGCATACAAGATGAACGATGAACTATATACATGAAAGACGACCTTCAAAACTCTACAAGGTTTATATGAATGGTTTTCAATGTCGTTCATCTAGCGTAATTCTCTAGCGACATTTATGAGACTTGATGAAGGAGATGCTAAGACATTTTATCAAATCCTTTTCCAATGGGTTTTCAATGCCATTAATCTCATGTAATGCTCCAACCTTACTTATGAAACTTGATAAATAAGAAAACACTAAACTTTAATAATTCCTTTGTCCATGTCATGTATTGTTGATAAGGCCTTGATTTTCAACAAAACTTGGGCTAAGCACCAATTGTAGGCCAACTTGAAGAAGTGCAAGTTTGTGAAGAAAGTGTTAGTGTCATATTGGAATCACATAGTTGGAGGGACCTAGCCAAGTGAAGGGGACAATTAGGACTTGTAGACTATATAAAGACATTTTTTGAGTATTTCTCAAAAGTGGTTATTCCTTTGAATGCATTGATGAAAGGAAAAAACATTAGTGGCAAGCAAAACATTGAAATTATTTCTCTCCAACCTTTTGTTGTCTTTTGAAATTGATTCATGCCATGGGTGCATTGTTGATACATGAAGGTAAATCCATTTTGTATCATTCAAAAGAATACATTAGTACAATAGTAAAACCCACCATATAATAGAGTTGTACACAATTTCCTAGTATATGCTTGAAAATTAAACAATCATTTACTTGGATCAAAAAATAATACAATTTTTGCAGACCCAAAAAAGTGGAAAAAGAGCAAAACACTCCATGTGGATATTGTTTGTGCAATGGTTAAATATGGTGGCCAACTACAAGAAGGATAAGCAAAACTGCATTGTGGATTGCTTCTCATGACTTTAATAATCCATATTAACCATATTGATGAAGTTTCCACTTTTACAATAGGGGTATTTACATAGTGGATCCTAAATTTTTCCTAATTAAAGAAACCTTGTAAGGAATTCAAAAAGAGCATAGTGCCCAAGTCATTTATAACTATAGTCTTGAAGAAGCATTGCATTAGCTTAATAAATAATGTTCTCTCAAAGGAGAGTTGATGTAGCAAGCTCGTAGCTCTAAGGTCGTAGGACACTTTGAGGTGAGAAAGACGCTATCCAGCTATAGTGTTTGATGTATTATCCACTAATGTACATAAACTTGAAAGGATGTACATTATGCATCGAGTTTAAGCCAAGAAATAGGAATTTGGCTTTGTAGACACCATTTTTAGTCTCATCAAGGCCCTACAAAAGTATATCACTGAAATTTCTAGAGGAATTATTAAAACCAATCATGGGCGTGGCTATATGTCAATTGTTACTGGTGGATGAAAAATATAGAAATACGTGTGCCATGTTGTAAGACTATCATGGGACAACACAGAATGAAAATCTTATTTAAAAGAACATGGGTGACTATCATGGGTTTCCAAATTCATTTTGGACTATGATGGAAGGTTTGTGATTATTTTTTTTACCACGATGTGGACAATAATGGAAATAAAATTGAAGAGAAGGATTTCATTTTATACACGTAATGGATTTGGGTTAACACAAGCTATAATACAAGTTCCATTGTTTGAGACTTGTGTGGAGTATCTTATATATACACATTGACTTAGCATTTCAAACCACAAAAGCTAGCAACACGCATAAAGAAGAAAACAAGTGAAGGTTGTGATGTTTATGAAAAATAATCATCAAGTTCATAAGTGGGTGCAATAAGATTTACAAAAATCACAAATAGTGTATAAGAAGAGACAACAAAAACATAGTTCGTGAACGAGTATAAGAAGCTTTGTGAAAATTACAAACAAGGTATAAGGAGAAACAAGAAAAGCATAGTACACAATTGTATAAACAATGAATCCTTGGAAGTGGTATATTCTTGAAAATGAAACAATAACCCAAATGGATCACAATCTTATACAATTTTTGCATACCTAAAGAAAGTTGCAAAAGATAAAACACTTCAAGAAGATATTGTTTCTTGATAACTAAATCTTGTGACCAAGTAAAAGAAGGATACACAAAACTGCATTGTCACACTACCTCTCATGACTTCTAGAATCCATATTAGAGATGTTGATGAAGTTTTTTCTTTTGCATTAGGATTATGAGAAAATCTATATGGTGGATCTTGAATTTGTCCAAATTAAAGAAACCACCCCAACCATATAACCATGGATAGAAGAAGACTATTAATAATGTCTTAGAGATTATTACTTATATATGGAGTATCAAAAGTATAGGATTTTTGCATGCATGACTAGACTATTTCCTTAATATTAGAAGGATTTTCCAATTACCCTTCAGGTAGCAAGGTAGGGTAATGACCTATAAGCAGATTCTTATTTGATTATAGTGAAAACGATATAGGTAAACTATTTGCAAACTATTTTCACCAGCTATATGTCTATGTGTCTAGCATTGTCTCCACCATGATCAATCCATATTGACAATGCATCCCAACTCAATACATAATTTATGCATGCAACTATGTGTAAGAAATATGGCTTATGATGATGAAATGTGCATGCAATAAATTTAGCCACATGGATAAAACATGGTACCAACATAAGTGTCACCATGATGTTACCAACCATATGGAAGGACATTTGTAACAAACAAAAAATATGCCATGTCTGTAACAATATAGGTACTAAACATACAAACATACTCCAACATAAATAAAACAACTGCATTATTGGTTCGATACAAAGATGTCTTCCTTGAACTACAAGACATACCCCAAAAAAGAGCAATGCAATGTGAGATTCAATTAATTCATAATTAAGCTTTGCCCCATATTATAATGTACATAACCTTGTTGAAAAGTGAAGTAATTAAGAAGCAATTTTTTTATTGGAAATACGTCACAATTTCTATCCTTAATGTCATTTTCTCATTAGCTTGAAAATGAGGAGGACATTGTTGATTCTGCAAGTGATAAAGAATATGAACATACCATATATCAACAACCAAATCAACATAAATGTCATTGCAATCAAGCTCAAACACAACAAATAATTTTGATCGTCTCAACTAGTGGTAGACTTATCCTAAGGATCCTCAACTAGTGGTAGACTTATCCTAAGGATCCTCAACTAAGAATATAGTTAACTCCCTACCACAAACATTTTTAGTGATGGTAATTCAAGGTCAAATTCCTCGATTTTAGGGATCCAATTAGCCAATTTGCTTTCCTCGATTTTAGGGATCCAATTAGCCAATTTGCTTGAATGTAGGCCTATGACAATAATTTTTTTAGTAGACAATATAACTTGAGAATCATGTGATTTCCTAAAATGTAATGCATGAGCTTATTTAAAGCAATAATGAGTGGAAACACGTGTTTTTCAACTATGGATAACTTTTCCTTATTAGCACTCAAACATTGGATCATGAAAGAAAATGGTCTTTAGAAAACTTAAACATATTGTTAGTATAGAATTGAAATTCCTTTAGAAAAATAGGCTTAGCCAAAATGGGGACAATATTGATAGCATCCTTTATGGATTGAAAATCATTTCGAGCATCTTTATCCTAGCAGAAATTAGTGTTTGGAATTAATGGCCTATGAATAGGTTGGATGATTTCAATGAATTTAGGAATGAATCCACACATTTAAATGGATTTATTAGATTCAAAATGGGAGTAAAATTTATAATTGGAATAAATTCTTTACTGATCAATGGTCATGCCATTTTCAGAAATAATTTGACCTGGTAGCTTTCCCAATTACATAAAAAGCAAATTCGTTAGGGTTAAAAGAAAGGTGGATGTATCTGATTTCTATAATATTAGGGTTGTTTTTGGAACCAATGTATTATAGAAGTAATCTCTCCAACTATGTGCTTGGAATATTAATTGCCTTTGACTTGAGAACCTTGGGATAAACATGTCGGATAAACATTATTATAAAGCGACAATGCAGGTCGAATAAACATTATGTTAAGGGTTGATAGTGCCAACATAACAAGGAAAATGGTGGTTTAGTCATTTTATGGTGGTTTAGTCATTTTATATGAGATACATGACCATATGAAATCCATCATATTACAGAGTGGAACAAAGACTAGGACAATTTTTTAATGGCTAGGAACAAAAAACCCTAACTGGCAGAATTTTTTTTATCGATTTTAATAGCGACATTTCTCGTCTTGTGGCCTAGCTAGGGCCACCTTTGTCGCTTGCGGTGTGGGATAGCAAGGGCCTCCTTTATTGCTCACGTTGTGGGTTAGTGGGCCTCCTCTATCTCACATTGTGGGCTAGCTAGGGCCTCGTCTGTCTCACGATGTGGGATAGCTAGGGCCTCCTCTGTCGTCGGGGTCAAGGTTCTCGGCCTTGCATTTGTCGGGAGCTCGATCCACTCCACGATATGGATGGTATGGACTTCTCAGTTGGATGTGATGGACTTCTCAGTGGGTGAGCTACGAAGGAAAGTGTAGTCGGATTTATTTTTGGGGAGGGATACACATGGCATGGTTATTACTCGATGAATGAGTGTTTTATGTTATTACTTTTTATGAATTTATGTTATATGAATGAGTGTTTTTTTTACATAAATTTAAGTAATATAGGAATATAGGTCAAGGCTTAGGAGATATCCACGTTAGGTGTCAGGGGTTATGTGAGTTAGGTGTAGGGACTATAAGCGTTAGAAATAAATATATAGTGGAGTTAAATGTTAATGATTACTAAGGTTAAAAAGGTAGGTTCTATAAGGGTTAGGATATTTTGTATATATGTGAAAGGGTTAAAATTCAAGTATTATAAGTTATATATGTTCCATGTTAGTAGTTATATATGCACAAGTGATAGTTGTTACAAATTATAAGGGTTAAAATTAGATTGTTTTGGGGTTAGGGGTTACATATTATAAGCTTTATAATAATAAGGGGTTATGGGGATAATTGAGGTTGTAGTGGTTATATTGTTAATTAAGGTGAAAAATAGAGTAATTATGGTTATAGGGGTTCACACATAATAATTATCAAAGGTAGTTCTTAGAGTTTATAAGGGTTATGGGTTATATGAGTTAGTGGATAGGGGTTAGGGTTTATATAGTTTAGGGGTTATAGTTGTTAGGATTTGAGTGGTTAGGGTGGAGATGGCTATAACAATTAGGGATTATGGGGTTAGGTGTGATACTAATTGAGTTTATTATTTGTAGTGGAGAAGGGTTATATTAGAGGTTATATAGAGTAAGAGTTAGGGGTTATAATGGTTATTAGAGGGATATAGTAAATGATATATGTGATAGTGTTGGGGTTATTATGGGTCATGGGATATATTTATTAAGATTCATATTAAGATTTTTAAAGCTGAGGGGTTATATTAGTTACCTATAAGAGTTCAAAATGATTATGTTAGTAGTTATATGGTTTAGAGTTTAAGGGATATAAGGTTTGGTGTTAAAATGGTTATATAGGTTATATGGATTTATGATTACAAGTCATAGGAGTTAGGAGTTATACTGATTATAAGAGTTAATGGTTATAGGGGATATATGGGTTAGAATTATAAATGTTAGTGGTTTGTAGTTATATGGTTTAGAGTTTAAGGGCTATAAGGTTTGGTGTTTAATAGTTATAGGGATATAGGATTACAAGTTATAAGGGTTAGGAGTTCTATTGAGTATAAGAGTTAAATATTAATGGTTATAGAGGATATATGGGTTAGAGTTATAAGGGTTATAAGGGTTAGGTGTTATATGGAGTATATTTATAAGTTAAAGGAGGTTAAGGGTGATAATGGTTAAATAGATTAGGGGTTACATGGGTTAGATGTTACATTGTGGTTTGTAAAGGTTGGGAATTAGGGTCCATAACCTTGGTGCACAAGAAAAGAAGAGGACTTTGGTAAGAAAGGATCCTCAAAATGACAGGGGATGGAAGAACATATGACGATAGAATCTACAAAAAGTATATGACTAAGCCAAGGAGAAATAACATAGGAAATTTATATAATGTCAACTATCCATCCAAGTCACGTAGAGTGTATTGAGAAGCAATTCACCATTAATATCCTAATCAAGAAGGATCATCAATGAATTAAAGGATTGGTTATAAAAGGTCTCCAAACCCTTTTGTTGAAAGAGAATATCCATGTAAGTGGGGCATCTCTGAGCATCACTGAAGGCCTCCAACTAGAGTTCAATGAAATGTATATAATGACAATGACAATGATGATGACAATGAAAATGATGATAACAATAACAATGATGTTTATGATCATGAAAACGACGACAATGAAAATGGTGACAACGAATACACCAACAATCAAAATGACGATGATGATGATCATAACACTAATAATGACGGTGATGATGATAATGACAATGATGATGACGACGAAGATGACGACGATGAAGACAATGGAAATGATGACAATGACTATGGTGACAATGACAACGACAATAATGATCATGATGAAAACAATGATGACAATAATGATGATGATCACAAAGATGATGGTCATGATGATGACGACGACAATGATGATGATGACGATGACGATGACGATGACGATGATGATGATAACGATGACAAAGTTGATTATGGTGATGACAATGATGATGAAGACAACGATGATGATGATGATGATGATAACGATGACACAACAATGACTATCATTATAGTGATGACAATAATGATGGTGGCATCCACTTCCACATGGTCATGAGTTTCCACCAAAAGGTCATGAGTTTCCATGACATAAAGCCCTTTATTTACATGGATCATATTCCATTTATAGTTCCTCCTCATACCATGTCCATGACTTGGAGAAGCATAGTTTGAAAAAATTCAATGTTGGCCCCTTTCACTGATCATTGTTTTTGGAAACTTTCGATGAAGATGTTATAGGAACGATGAATATGTTCATTGAAACCTCATCGTAATATGATGCTAATGATGATGAAAAATAGAATGATGGATAATTTATCTCCTTCATAGTTAGGTTATGTTTTTTTTGTTTGATTGTCGAATTCTTTGTGTGAGTCGTATTTGAGTTTTGAAACCCTCACATACCATCAACGTGTGCATTTACTATAACCATGTCAAATTTCAATGCATACAAGAACAAAATGAAAAAAAAGTCAACATTGGCCCCATTCACATGTCAATCTACGCGGGGTCAAATTAAAGCATAATTTCCACTAATTGGTAATTAATGGACAACATTGAAAATTGTTAGATGAACCAAAGTTAAAATTGGAGATGATGGTATAAACATGAATGAGATTCTCTTGGTTTTAGACCTTGTGCATGGTAGATGAGCTCTTAAAGCATCCTTTAGGCCTTGAATACTATTTTATTTATCCATATACCATGTACAAAACCTTAAGATTCATTTATAGTTCATAAAACCTTGCAATGGTGCCAATATGATACATAGGCCAAAGATTTCATTTATAGGACCTATGTGGTGGTTTTAGACCTTATTCATGGTTTGGGAGTCCTAATGCCTTAAAAAAATTATAGTTCCTCCTCATACAATGTCCATGACTTAGAGAAGCATAGTTTGAAAAAATTCAATACTGGCCCCTTTCACTGATCGTTGTTTCTGGAAAGTTCCAATGAAGATGTTACAGGAATGAAGAGCATGTTCATTGAAATCTATCTACAAAACAATGATAATGATGATGAAAAATATGATGATGGATAATTTCATCTCATTCACATTTATGTTATAATTTCATCGTTTTATTGTCGAATTCTTTGTGTGAGTCGTATTTGAGTCTTAAAACCCTCCCATACCATCAACGCATGCATCTACTATAACCATGTCAAATTTTAGTTCATGCAAGCACAAATTGAAAAAATTTCAACGTTGGCCCCATTCACATGTCACTCTGTGTAGGGTCAAATTAAAGCATATTTTCCACTAATTAGTAAATGGACAACCTTGAAAATCATTAGACGGACCAAAGTTAAAATTGGAGATGATGGTATAAACCTGAATGAGCTTCTCTTGGTTTCAAGAATAATATATTATCTATTGAACAAGGACAACCACGTGAAGGTGGAAGCCCATATGACCCCTTTGTACCCTACCCCCCCCCTCCCCTCACTCTCAATTCCCTAATACCCAATTTATCTACTATAAAATATTTGAAAGAAACATAGTAAGAATCAAGCATGGAATCTAAGAAAAAAAAATTAAGGTAAATGAAAGAGAACAAATCAACTGAAAACATATAAATACACACCTCATACATTTCAATATCAATAATCTTCTTCTTCATCCAACTCAACATTTGTATCATCTGGTTCATAATTGATTTTGAAAGGATTGACCATATCGACATCATCATCAATGTTGTCATTTCCAATCATATCATCGTCTATGTCATCATCAGGAACATTGTCTCCTACATTTGGTTTGAATTCTTCAAGTTCTTCATCTGACACATTATCAATATCATCTTCATCCAAAACATTCTCTAGAAAATCTCCTTGAACTTCTACGACATCTGCTTCTGACACATGAACTAATTACTCCTCTACATCATCGTATTCTTCAATAGCATCTTCTTTTTCTACATTATAATTTACCGACCTTCTTGGATCATATCTAATAATGTATGACCAACCCCCTCTACCTAGAACCTCTGAGTAAAACACTTGTTTTCATTATCTTGGAAGAACATAGGGCTTTGATCCTAGCTCAACATTCATTGTATTAACGATGGTAAATATGTTAGCACGTTGATTAACAGTTCTATCAAGATCATGTTCATTTATTCGTAGCATGTACCATTTAACATCAAACGGAACTAATTTGAAGGATTTAAAGCCACACTCATGTATATCATCCAAAAGCCCATAGTATCTATTTTCAAAGACTTATGGATTTCTGTCACTTCTAGAAGAAACATTAGTAACCTGAAATACTGCAGCTATCCCACTATCAAAAGTTTTCATATTTTCATCCAAATTTTTGATGTGAAATTTGCAGCCATTGCACCACATAGCCTTATGGTGTTTCAACTGAAATATGCCAGACACGTAAAAATGAATTTTCAATTGATAAACATATTTATACTTGGAAATTATGTGAATTAATAAAAACAAAACACAGCATATACATCAATATAATATTCAAAAAAAAATAGTATGGGTGAATATGATTGCCTCTTTATCTTTGAAACCATATGCTAAATCAATTTCCCTCTATGTAATATTGGTATCACCTTTATGTTCAACTTATTTGACCAATGTAGCCACACCATACCATGATAACCTACCATTATTAGATTGTATAGATCATTCAATGCATACCTTCATCCAATCAAGATTGTTTGCAATGTATAAATGTATTGCATCCCACTCTCGACCAATTGTATTAAAATAAAAAAATTCACATATAATCAGTTACCATGGTATACCTTCATAATAATGGATTATGCAGGAAGACTAAAAATTAAATAAGTATGATATACAAAAAAACAAAATTCAAATGTAATATAAATCCCCACCATCTACTTACATGTCACTTTCCTCATTGTACCTTTCCCCAATAGGTTCTCCCCTTCAAATTTGTTGATGGATTTGACATTGAAAATACGATCCACATTAATAATTATATCTATTTTAGGTATATATTGAATAATATAAACCATGGTTTGATATACCATATATCCCTCTACCATAGAACGCTTAGGACATGCTCTTTATCTAACCAAATCCTTCAATGATTTCAAGTGCATCTCAACCATCCACATTGACCTTGTGTGTATAGGTCCACACTTTTCAATCTCCTCAACTTGGTGTACAAGGTAGTTGTTAAAGTTTCTTTCTTAATCTGTTATTATTAATATTGATTATAACAACAACATAATAAGGATCTTACTGAAAGAAACACAATCATAGAGTACACAAGCATTTATCCTGGGAAACCCTCAAGGGGAAAAAAACCCAACAAAACTTCTTTAATATAGATTCAATAACCAAGTACAATGTCTCTCACAAGAGAGATCTAACCAAACAGAAGATGCACCAGAAACCCTAACCAAAACAGAGTAGCGCACCACTTAGACCAAGATAGTACTTCACCAAGATGACCAAAACCATTTACTGAGATACTCTTCTTTGTAGTTGTGTCACTTCTCCTTGTAGTTGTGTCACTCTCATACTTGTGCACTTGATAGAGAGAGCTTGATGAGTGTGTGAAAAAATGAGGTGCTAGGCCTCTTATAAATACAAGTTGTACCCCCCCAATAATTAGGTCAGGGCTAACCTGCCCATTTTATCTTTCTAATTTACTTTTGACTTGTCTAGGCACAATATGGTCGACTTGTCAATATATATATATATATATATATAATCTTTTACTTTATCCACAAAGGGGATAAGAATATTCTTTGCAGTTACACAATATTTTAACACTCCCTCTTAACAAGATGGATATTCTTTATCTTTTGACAGGTCATTGGATGCCATCATCAACTGAGGGAAATATCATCAACTGGATAATCATCATCAACTGGACAACAACATCAACTAGTTAACATCATCAACTGGGTAACATCATCAATTGGGTAACAACACCCACTAGATAACATCATCAACTGGGTAATGATAGGCATCCATATAATTCGCTTGGTCATCTAGCATCACAATCACTAACTAGTTCTCCATGAATCCATATTAAAGAAGTTTTGTTCTCTTTATCTTCGTGCAAAAGATACTCTTTCTTTCTTTCATCTTCATGCAGAAGATATCTTTTTCTTATCTTCACACAGAAGATATCTTATCTTCACACAGAAGATGTCTTATCTTCACACATAAGATATTCTATGATTTTTTCCATTCCTTTTATGTTCTCCCTTCTCTTGTAGTCATCTATCTCACCCATACATTGGGGAGGACTACTACCATAGATTCACTCCTAGTCATCCCACATGAACTACAGAAGCTAAGATGCTAGCCTGGGCAAGACTAGAATCCATATCCATGTTCCGCGCAGGATCACAACACAAACCTCAAGAGCCAACTAACTATTCCACATGGTCAAGGTTTGTGTTCCAGGATACTCAATCCTTGGCCAAAGGAGAGTATCTGCCTGCTGCCCCTTGGAGAAACATCCACACTCCTCTTTACGAGGGTGGTCACACCCCTCTCTATGAGGGTATTCTAGCATATCCCTAGAATATCCAAAACTCAACACTTGGACAGAGGCCAACCTTGGCAAATTTCTCATTCCCCTTCTCTACGAAGGTCTCTTTCTTCTCTACACAAGTCTCTTCTCTTTTCCTTCTCTATGAAGGTATACCTGTGGGATTTCTCATTCCTTCTCTACAAAGGTCTAGCTATGGGATCTAAAAAAATCTCTTGTGGTCCAAAATATTTCCATGGTATAATACCATGCTGCCCATTTGTTGGGCACCATCCATTTTCTTTCCTAATTGCACCAAATCATGATCCTCCATTTCAAACTCGGAGACATAATTCTCTCTTGCACCAAAATAAGAGCTTCTTTAATTGTGTAACATCTAATAATCAACGTCCTTGAAGTTCTCTTCTGTAATATCCTGGGTGCCTTATTGATTTCGAACAATTATTTCTTTTTGTCTTCATATTGGATCAACCTACTCCCTTTGCATCTATAAGAATTGTATTGGAACAACTTGCAGTTTCATGCATCTCATCAACTATATCTGAGTATCCATCTTTCTCTTCATCTTGAAAATTTATGTTATGCATCTTTAGGAACCTCCTGCTCCTATATAAATATTGATATTGTATGGTCTTTACTGACTTACAACATGCTTTCTGAGATATGTCACTTAGCCAATCAGTCATTAACAATAAGTAGTAATCAAATAAAACTATATCATGATTTTTATCAGAGTAGTACACATCTTTTCTTAAGTAAAACTTGTTCAACTATGTACACATCTGAAACCCTAATTATGAATAAGAATTTTGAACTCTTTTTCACTCTAGCTATGAAGTTACCAAATTTTTCCTTACTATCATAGATAAACACATACCTTTGTCACTCTCATGAGTGATCATACCTAAAATGAATATTTTATCTCTTTCTTTATCCTCTTCTTTGATAATTCCTTCATAAGTCTGCATAGACACTGAAGTAAAACGAGGTTAATTAACATTCTCAAAAAAATCTAACTTGTAATGACGAAGTATTAAAGTAAACAAGATACTAAAAATAAACATGAATACTTATCTTTTGTTTTTGTGTGGGGAGGCTCCATGGACTCCACCATTTGCTATCTTTCTTCTGGTTCTGGTATACCCACGGTAACATGTTCTAGGAGATCATTCTCATCTAGAATCACTGCAACCTATGCTTCCAAGATATGAAGTTTTCATATCCTTCCAGCCTATTGTCTACCCTCATACCGGTAACCATTATTTCTTACAATAGAAACCCTAGCCCTCTGGGCTATAGAAATAATAAAAAAATCAAATTTCTTGGATTTGAAAACTAAACTCACCAAAATATGCACTGGACTGCGGCGAGTATAGTCAGTTTCTGAAAATTTCAATTTCTAACCCTTGAAACTGGACCAACGGATTTTTGGACTAATGCTTCTGGTTTTCTGGTACTTCTGGTACTTCTGGTTTTATGGTTTTCTAGTGAAAACTAGGGTTTCACTTTCTAGGAGTTCTATCCACTGAAAAGGTGAGATGAAGGTGCCAATGAGTTCCTTAGGCTAGGGTGCACTTTTCTAGATGATCTTTGGGATGAAATTCCTCTTTAATAAAAAGCCCTAATTTTATTGTACGACAATAGTGACATTTTTCTTTTTCTGTGAAAGATGCTCTCTTCATCTTAGCTTTGATACCATGTTAAAGTTTATTTCTTAATCTGTTATTATTAATCTTGATTATAACAACAACATAATAATGATCTTATTGAAAGAAACAAAATCACAGTGTACACAAGCATTTATCCTGGGAAAACCTCAACGGGAAGAAAACCCAACAAAACTTCTTTAATATAGATTCA
>CBVK0100135893.1:0-14175 GCA_900067695.1 Picea abies
AGCCACCCAATGTTGTATGGTTGCAGATGCGTCAATTTTGGCAGGTTCATCCGCTTGACGACCTCTACTGAAATCAGGTTCTTCTGGCTTCCACTGTCAACAATGAAATGTAATGGCTTCCCTTGTACCCACATCTGTGAGTGAAAGAGGCGATCCCCTTCTTCTGTCTCCTCTGGATCGTCGGGTTGGATCTTTGTGGTGGCAATGGTGACATTGGGTTCTGCTTCAATGATCTTCCTTCCATGATCTATCTCTGATTCCGATTCATATCCTGGATCTGACTCAGGCGCTTTTATCTCAGTAAGCAGTGATTGTTTCACGTGACACTCATCAGTGTTGTGTGTGGGACTCTTATGGAGCTCACACCATTTTCCAGTGTCTTTCTTTGTCTTCCAGTTCCCCTTCTTTGCCTGTGGCTTAGGCTGGTTGTCTGAGGGTTGGATATATTTGCTATGTACTTTGTTCTGCGAACTAGGGTTTCCCTTACCCTGCTTCTGGTTTTTTGAACTGAACTCCCGCTTGTTCTTTTGCTTAAATTTTTGCTCAATTTTCACAGCATACCGGTAGGCGGCACCCAATGATAAGATGTCAAGGAATTCCATATCGATACAGATGTACTGATGTAGGCCGCTGCAATATTTTAGAACCAGGTGTCGCTCAAAGTCTTTGATGCCAAGCTTTGTGTGCAAGGTATGGAAGTTGTTCGTGTACTCTATCATTGCTTGGTCCCTTTCTTGTCGCAGAGTTGCCCATTTTGTGTACTAGTCATCATAGTTCCCCACAAGGAAGTACTGCTCCTTGAGGGCATCAACGAAGGATGCCCATGTGGGTTCTATCCCAAATAGCGTGGGTTCATTACCCTCTTTTTCCTCTTTCTGTTTGCAGAGGGTTTCCCACCAATCGTTGACATGGGGGACCACCTTAAGAAGTGAAAATGTAATCTTTTCTCTGTTGGAAAAGTTATGGACAGAGAAGTAACCCTCGAGCCGATTCAACCATTTTTCCAGAGCATCTGCATCTATTTGTCCTTCAAATAAGGGAATATCAAAATTAACTTGTACCTTGAAAGGGGTCGGTCCTCCAAACTGATTGTTGGTCGAGGTTCCTTCCCGACAACCGTCGAAGAATTTGCGCAAAATTGACCATCGTCTCGTTCCGATGTCACGCGAGAGCCTCCTCGAGCAACATCTTGATAGGATCTCCTGCTCCGTCATCTCGTTTTTCCTCCGCCATGGGTGGTTTTTTGCGCCGGAGAGGGGTTTCTCTCTCAAGCCGAACTAATTCGAGACCCAACTCCTTATATCCCGACCTCGTCGGTGACATGCACAAAAAAAATGACAAAAGAGCAGTCTGCTCTGATACCACTGATCCGGATTTATGCAGGAACGGAATGTAAGAAGCAAATAACAAAGTGTGCACAATAGTATTGCAGAGAACACAGTGATACAGTAAACACACACTTCTATTAATTAATGAAATAGAGAAACTGTAAAACTGTTGAACAATACATAACTAGAATGGTGGTAGCATATCCCTGATAAGAGATGTGGCAGCTACACTCATCCGTGACCAAGCTCATTACAAAAAGAGGCCGAAGGGCCTTATTTATCAAAAGCAGGAAGGTAGAAAACCAAAAACCTAACCCTAGAAGATGAAACACCAAAATTCAAGTGGGCCTTGTTTGGGTAAGTTAGTCCATCAACTTCCCGGAGTCATAACTATTGCATACGATCTTCGTTTAGGGCGCACAATAGCTCGTTGGAAAGATCTATCTGAGGCCTAAAATGCTCGAGACAAAATAGCACCATAGATTATATTTTGCGAGAGAAACATACCCAAAAAAACATCATTTAGGGCCTCAAAATGGCCCCGGAAGTTCAGGACCCAAAAAAACTACTAAAAATAGTAAATTACCAGAAATGCCAGAAAACTGTTTTGAGCCAGATGGAAAGGTGGGCGGCCAATGATACCCATATGGATCAGGAAGAAAGCTTGTTTTTCCCTCACCCATTGATGCAAACAAGATTAAGCCTAGGAGCCTTTTACTAGAGTAGAAGAGAAACAAAATGTCCCTATGAAGGATGATGCAGCAAAAACTTCAGCCCTGAGGAAAGGTAAATCCAAATATTTTGAGAAACGCATTGAAATTTTTTATATCACTACTCCCCAATATGAAATCAATCCCACCTTTAAGAGGCTCAAGAGGCAGATCAAGGAAGCGAGAGATGAAGCTGATAAGTTGAAGGATTCTAGAAAAAAGATTAAAGGGGTACTGGGAATATACCATGATACTATTTGCCAAGTTCTTGGCTAAAATATTCCTGCCACTTCATAGAAAAATTAGAAATCTCTATAGGTAGAACAGATCTCATCAAGCTCAAATCAGGAAATTGAAGGCAGAACTACAACCTTTTAAAGAAGAATTGCCCAAGAGAAACTTTGACATGTTGGCCAAGGTTAATACCAGGAGAAGCTCCAGGATTAAAAAATGAAGATATTGAGCCTCCATAACCAGCATTAATTTTGGTCAAATTTCTTGTTTCATGCATTTTACAACATTTTGGTGATGGCTATGTTTTGTAAACCATGATTATCAGTTTTGGTGCTTTCCTTTAATCAATATTATAAATATTATGAATTTTACAACATTTTTGGACATATTATATAGTTCTAGTATGTTTAATACTTTGGTATAATCAAACAGGCCACTACAAGAAAGTTCGCAGTGCCTGGCGCTTTGAACTAGTTGTTTCAGGACAGTTTGCAATGCAGCACTGTGAACTCAGTTTTTTGGAGATTTTAGAAGAAATAAAAGCTACCATATGTCAATATGGATGCATGCCATCTTTATAAAGGTCAGTTGTGAGTTGGGAGGCCACCTTACAAAAGAAAATGAACTTGAATGGAGACATCATCAGCCATTAAGAAGATCCTGCA
This sequence comes from Picea abies, assembly GCA_900067695.1. Classification (NCBI taxonomy): domain Eukaryota; kingdom Viridiplantae; phylum Streptophyta; class Pinopsida; order Pinales; family Pinaceae; genus Picea; species Picea abies. The sequence goes on from CBVK0100135893.1 coordinate 2,938, forward strand.
AATGTTGCCAACATAATCCAGGAAAATAGCATTCTATTTATTTTCTGTTGTACACATGTTGCCACGCTTTCCTTAGGCACAGAGATCCTATGAGGAAGTTGTTATTCGAATTGTAAAGTTGTCAATGATAGTTTAGGCTATACAACAAGCATTGTAAGACTAAGGGGAGGTTCGAATGGTGTGAGAGAGGGCTCATATTTTTATATTGTCTATGTAGCGGAGAGCTTCTCCTATTGTATGGACTAGACCTTAGACACTTTGGATAATGGAAATCAATATTTTTTCTTATCATATTTTCTATCTTACTTTGATTACAGTCTGTTGAATGATTCATCTGGCTAATCGTATTTTTTTTTCAATAAAAGATCTATTGTGATATTGTTTACAAATATATCAGAGTCTTTCTCTTTATTTTAAGAGGTTCTTATTTCAGAGAGTCTTCCTCATATGTGTGTCAGTATTACCAAATGTAGATGATATACATATTTTATCATCAAGTCTTCCACCTACTTACTTTATCTCTTAAAAAAAATGATCTGAAGTTATTCAAGGCCTTATTTGTTGGTGTATATTGTATGGAGTTATATGTGATTGAAATTCCTTTCTGAGTTTTCCATCCATTTCGCCACATTTATAAACATCTATCTTTCACATTTTGATGGGTACTAGGCTTGCACTTACAACAGTCTAAGTATGACTTCTAGTGATAACATTTTTGGCATCGTTGTCGAGGAAGGGATTGAAGACATTTCCCTGGGTTGTACAACAAGATAAAATATTTATTTTGATGGTGCACAATAATCAGTAAACAAAAGAATACATATTTCACTTGGTAACTCCAAATTTCAACTATGGCTCCCAAAGGTAGACACACGAGGTTGAATCCACAGTCACCTCTGGTTGCACCTGAACCTGATCCAAAAAAGATCTTGAAGAAGGAAAAAGTTTTTCTAGGAGATTCCTCTTCTAAATCCTCGGGTACTTCTGAAATTTTCCTAACCCTGCTTTCCACACACAAGTTGATTTTTCTCATATTTTTAATTTTCCTATTATTGAAACTCCTATAAAGTCAAAACTAGGAGATTTCTTTATATAATATTCATCTTTTTCTCTTGAGATGAAAGAAGAAAGTCTTGAAAATTTTGATGTTCTTGCATCCCCTGAAGTTGTAAATTGGTTTAGACTTGAGAGTCTGGAAGATTTCCCTCTCTTAGTTTCTCTTTCTCCCCATTCTTTTAAATTTGATGTGACCAAAGAAGAAGGAACCTCGGTTCCTCTTGAGTTTCCCCCATCCTCATCCAAAACCTAGCCACTTTCTGTTGAATCTGGAACTCCTCGATATTATACTCTTCATTTTCCTAAAATACATGTTATTCATATTGCATCTTTACCTATCAAAACACCTCCTACTTCTCCTACAATTAATAATCCTTATTTTCCTAATCAAATGGCAGGGTCCAATCCTCCTCGAAATAGAATGGATGCCATTGTGGCTGATATGTATGTTCTTCTAGTGCTTCCTCAGCCTATGAATGCTCTCCCAATAGGATATTACATAAAGTATATGTCCAAGTTCACAGGAGAAGAAGATATCACTACAGAATAACACCTTGTAGCCTTTTATAGCTATGTTGATAATCTTAATATTGAGAATGAGGATGTTTGGATGAGAGTTTTTGTACAAGGTATTGATGGTAAAGCTATAAAATGGTTTAAGATTTTATCTCCTGGATCAACTGTTGGGATTGAAGCCTTAGATGATGCATTTTTAAGGCATTGGGGTGACAAGAAATATTTTTTATATTATATCACTAAATTTGGGGCTCTCAAAAGAAAAGAAGGTGAATCAATATCAGAATTTTCAAAAAGGTTTAAGAAAATGTATAATAAAATCCCTACTGATATCAAGCCTACTAAAACTTCTTCCAAAATAACCTATGCTAGTGCCTTTGACCCTGAGTTTTGTCTCTTGTTGAGAAAGATAAGGCCTACTTCACTAGCCCATATGCAAGATGTTGCTCTAGAAGTGGAATCAAACATATTGGCAGCGGATAAATTAAGAGGAAAGACCAGTAGGGATAGGAGGAAGAAAAAAGAAGAAGCTTCAACTTCTAATGCTTCAGGAATTAACCCCCAGGTTGATGAATTGACTAAGTTAGTCAAGTCACTTTCTGCAGAAATGGAAAAAATGAAACTTGAAGGGAGACAAGCAAATAGGAACACACGAGATTTTGGAAGTAGAAACAATTACAGAAGACAAAACAATGTGCCTCAAATTCTTCAAAGAGATCAGAGGAATAGAGAAGATCAAAAGTTTCAGACCCCTCTTCAAAACAATCTGGTTGATAATGAAGAAGGAGAAAATGAGGAAGTTGATCAAGATATTCATTGTCTAGGGGACACATCTACTTCCCCTCATTTAACTCAATCTGCTTATGAAGAGTCTCTAATGAATAATCAGCTAAATGAGTTAATTAAGGGAGAGAAAACAAATGAAACTCATAAAAAGTACAATTTGAGGTCAAAACAAAAAGAGGGAAAGCCTAGTACATCTAATTAGCCCAAAAAATCAAAAACTTCTACTAAAATAGTGGTTGCACAAAAGAAAGGAAATGAAGAACAAAATAATCAGCTTGTGATTAAAGCTCGTGTTCAAGAAATTCTGAAATTCACATCTTCTTTTAACTTTGAGAATGATATCCATAAAATAAAAATTCTAGTCCCATTCCTAGAGTTGATTAAGAATGAATATTTCAAGAAGCCCGTATCTAAAATGTTGCAACCTGATTTTTCTTCCCATTCAATAGACTCAGCAAATTTGCAAGATGAAAAACCTCTAGTTATATTGGGGCCCTTAGTAGATAATAAAGATGACTCCTCTCCTCCTTTTTACACCTCATTGAATGTACATGATAAAATCTTGCACAATTTCCTTATGGACTCAGGTGCATCCCATAACTTAATGCCTAAGTCTATCATGGATGAACTGGGTCTAGAAATCACTAAAGCATATCATGATCTATATTACTTTGACTCAAGAAAGTTGAAATGCCTTGGGGTGATTAAAGATTTGGTTGTTACTCTCTTTCAACTACCCATGAAGAGTATAGTCATGGATATTGTAGTTGCAGATGTTCCCCCCAAGTTTGGGATTTTATTGTCCATATCATGGATTAAAAGTTTGGGAGGTACATTGCAAATGGATCTCTCATATGCCACAATACCAGTCTTTGGGGGTGAACACAGAAGGTTGTATAGAGAAGCACAATTGACTAATATTATTAGTGATGAAGGTAATCCCACAAACCATCCTATTTATGTTGTTGACACTGATTTTGGATCTATCATTATGTAGCTTATTGATCTTCCTCGGTCACCACTATAAATTAGAAAACAATCACCAATGACATGTGAAACAGACAAATAAGGTGCTCAAACTTGGAAAATGTATTTTGATGGGGCATCTTCTAAAGATAGTGTTGGTGTTGGAGTTGTTTTCAGTTCTCCCTCTCAAGAAGTCATAAATTTGTCTTTCAAATTGGAATTTGAAACCACAAAAAACATTGCAGAATATGAGGCCCTAGTTTTGGGGCTAAGGGTTGCTAAAGATATGAAAATTGAAGAATTGTCAGTTTTTTGAGATGCAGAGTTGATTGTGCATCAAGTCATAAATATATATAAAGAAAATCAATCAAGACTGAGGACTTACATGAATGAGGTATGGGATCCTATTGACAATTTCTTCCTAGCTTTTAACATATCCTTTGTTCCCAGAGTAGATAATGCATTGGTTGATTCCGTAGTTGTTTATGCTAGTAACATTAAAATCCAACTACCTCCTAAACTCAAGTATGATGTTGAGGTAAAGTATAGGCCTTATATACCTGACAATGTCAAACATTGGAAGGTATTTTGAAGATGATCTTGAAATAAAGAGATTTCTAGAAACAATAGATGAATTTTTTTCTCTTCACATTGATTAAGACATAGATGATGAGAAAAGTCCTCATGCTGATAAATTCTTGAATAAGATTGCAGAGTACAATATTGTCCAGTTGCCTAGCAATAATATTCCCAAAGGATTAGTTCCCTTGGAGAGATTATTTTATAGCAATCATGTGGCTGTGAAAGTGAGAGGTTCAAATGAAGATGTTGATCTAACATAGTGCAATCTAGGTATTGATGAGGATCCCAAGTATGCCAAGTTGTCTAGTAGTCTATCAAAAAAACAAAGAGATGAGTATATCAAACGGTTAAAGGAATTTGTTGATGTATTTTCTTGGAAGTATGAGGATTTGAAAACTTATTGTTATAATCCTAAATTGCACCACACATGCATACCTAGCATCAGGCCATTTTACTTACTATTTTTGTCAAACCAATACAGAACAACTCTTCTTCAAAACATTATTTTTGAATATGTACGTGGCCTACACCACCATTGCCCGCATATGTACGCTAGCTGCACCACTACTGCCCACGTACGTACGCTAGCTGCACCATTACAGCTCGTGTATACCCACAAAATTTTCAAAAAATAAAAAGTTGCAAGGGATTCATTGAGATTACAGACTATTGGGTGGTTTCTTAACCAATTGACCGCCTATAGACCGTCACCTAACCGAATAACCATATTTTTGTCATATAAAAAGAGGTGTTAGGGTATCATTCTAAGGAAAAAAGATAGCTACAGTGCAACTCTGCCCATTTAACTTTCCCCTCTTTCCCCAAGAATTTGCAGCCACATTGTGAGTTTTGAGCCAGAATTCCTTATTCTTGCTTATTCTTGCATTTTTCCTCATCCATAAGCCTATGCCTATTCTCTAGAGAGAAGTGTGAGAGAAGAAGGATACATGGAAGCAGTTGGAGCTTGGTAAAGAGGATCCCAGGATCGGGTTCGAGGAGCAATCGTCGATCTCATTTTGTAAGTAACTCTATGAGATTAATATAAATAAGTACTTTTTCCATCTCACCATATGATGTGTTCAGTCTTCATGTTTGATCTACATTCTGTTATGACATCTAACCCACTAATTCGTATATAGAATGCATTTTCGTAGTTTCTTATTTGTCTTTTGGTGAATGCAGGTCAGCCTTGGGAGGAGATTTGCAGTCGAGAAGCGACCGAACGCAAAGGGATCGACACCGGACATGGAGTTTAAGGTAAGACTATCAGATCCCTATACTTTGTACTTTATGCATGAATGTGGAGTGTTGTCAGGATAGTTGTTAAAATTAGGAGACTTTAGACGGTTAGCTCTGCGTGCACTTTAGAACCCTAGTGTAGTCTATAGGGGGGTTTTCTCACTATAGCAAAATTGGCAACCCTACTGGGGAACCTCTAGGTTTTTAGGGGATATTTTATGGGTGTTTTAATTGGTTTGATTACCTTTTTTGAGTTTCTATAAGTTGTTGAGTCTTTAAGGGATTCTGGTCTGCCATACCAGTACTCCCTGCCTTGTCAGCCTGATTGTTAGTTTTCTTTTTTGAGAAGTTACAGAGGTGTACGCAGCCTGTAGTGGGTCTGCACATGTATATACGTGCCCTACCTTTAGAGATCCCACGTACATACTCACGGTTCTTAAGTGTCAGTAGCGTGCATGTATCAAGAAATTTTTTTAGTAATAAGAGGCAGTCAACCTCTTCCCTGATTGAAGTCATACTTCTCAGGGGTTTCTTGATCTAGTACTGGTCTCTGTTGTTGCAGTCTTTAGCCTGGGTTTGACATCAATTTGCTTTTTTTTTAAAAAAAAAAAAAAACTTGTGTTTCCTATCCTTTTTAACTTATTTTTAGCTTGAAATTTTAAGAAAAATGAGTTGCATTTTGAAAAAAATCGTGTATTCATCAATTTCTTTTAGAATCTTTTGTTACTTCTGCTTTGATTGGAAGAAAATATGAAAAAAAAAAATTAGTTTGTTAGGTCTCTTTCTTTCTTGGCATTTGCTTTGCATTGTTATTTGAAAAAGAAAAAGAAATTAGCATAGTGTTGTGTTTTCTTCTCATCTTAAAAGCATTTCAAAAGAGAAAATAAGAAAGATAATCCTTCTTTGCTAGTGTTCTTATAAGTTTCATTTTCCACAAGATTCTTAACAACATCAGTTGCACTACTGCACCCCTTTTGAGTAAATCAAGCCTTAAAAAGAACGCTAATTAAAATCAATTATACTTTATGTTTGTAGGGTCCATCAACTAGTCTAGGCTAGAGCCTTGATTTTTTATGTTTGTAGGGTCCATCAACTAGTCTAGGCTAGAGCCTTGATTTAGGTTGGAGAGGAAACTCTTCAAGGATTATAAAAAAACATTGGAGTCAGAGTTAGGGAGTGTTAAAGTCTAGTAAACATGAAAATTATCTATGATCCCCCTCTAACACATGGGCTAAACACGAGGTTTCATGCAGAAAGGTAGCGGAGACAACCCCTCCAAAGCTGGACCAAGCATAGTGGGGAATGCATATAGAGGACTTTTCGTGGGATTATGTCAGTCGCATTTTCCACGGAGCTTCGTGGATCTCAAATTCATTCGAGGTCCTCAGTTTTCTTTCGGACCACTTGCTTTCGATACCCTCGATAGGTTTCAGGCTTTGTTACCCTTCTCATTGTGGTCCACCTGACTGTTGAATGTACCTGCCTGGTGATTGTTCGCGAGTTGGCAACCTAGTTTTCTTTATTTTAGGGACTTACACGGGTGACTGTGGGGGTATACCACAAACCTAGGGTAGACATCAGGCCACTCTTTGAAGAGTATACCCAGAGGGTGCTTCTGTGTTCGATTTGCACTTGCACCAGTAAGTTGCTCTAGTGTTGGCTGGCATAATTGTTCTTCCTACTAGATAGTGGTCTGCTTGATTTGCCTTTAGGATTTTTTCTAGTGTGTGCTCTGTGCTCCCTAATTTTCCATAGTAATTTAGTCAGTCATTGCTTTGGGTCTCTGACCTAGGGTGGTAGACCACCCACTCCGCTGGTCGTGAGGGCTTTTCGGTCTTCCTCTTAGAAACGTGGAGTCACGTTGTTATAGGCATTGTTTTGATAACACTAGTTTGTCGGAGTCAATGTGTGAGACTTTTATGGACTTGGACAATCCCGCAAGGGGAGAACCTATGCATAAGATCTTCATGGTTGTTGGCACAGGGGCAGACCCAGGGTTCAACACTACAACAGCACACTAACAAAACCCTAACTATCGGCCCTTTCAGCAACACTTGCGAAGCAGATGAAGTCTCACTCGAGGTAGTGGCAGGGGTGGTTGCAGGACTCATATGTCTACAACCTTAGTTGGGACACATATCTATGATTCTAACGCTTAACAAAGCACTTAGCCATTAACCATCATCAATATTCAGTTCTTAGTAACAGCACAGACATACCCTAATTACAAAGTATCCATCATCTAATAACACTTAACATAACAGGAACATTTTACATCTAGCAGATTCAAGCACTAAGCATATCCATATAGGTCAGATAGAGCATTCATTCACATGATTAGGCACAAAGCAACATCAAATATATCTAACATGTATCACATAGAAACACATCGATGCATCGCACAAAGTAGAGCAACACAGCATGTACGTGGTTCACCCCCACCCTGGGCCTACGTCCACCAACTCTTATTCTTTATTAATGTCTTCAATTGGTTACATCACACAATCACCAAAAACCCTTCTGCGCATAGGACAGAAGATCTGCGCAGCTCGCTAGATCCTTCTTCCTTGCGTTGTAGCACAAAGCCTTCTATAATCTCTATAATAACTTGCACTTAGCTATGTAACCCTTCTACAGTCATGCACAGAGAACTACTAGCACTTAGCTTACATCACATAGATAGGCTATCGTCGCTTACTTACTTCACCTAGACATCTATTTATACATACAAAAGTGGGCCTAAGTGTGGGTGAACCCATGGGCCGACATCCCTTTCCCATTACATTGTCCCAAAACCCAAAAAGGGGCCTGACAGTGGCCCGAGATCCCATGATCTCTGCTTCATCTGGCGATCCATCTTCGACAGGCTTTCGAAGTCCCAAAAATGGTCAAATATGACCAAGTGTTCCTCAAAACTTGGTCAAGGGCCAACATGCCCCCAACACTCACATGTGACTCATCTTGAGTCACTCTGGTCTGAGCAATTCCTCTTCGAACACCTTGAACTTGGCTCGAGCTGCTTCGATCTGTTGCAGTGCTACTGCTTCTTGCTCAGTGAATTCTTTAATAATTGTATCATTGACTGGTCCTTCGAGGTGTTGTTCTGTTGTACTCATAACTTGTTCAATTTCTACTCGGCTTTCAAGTTCAGTGAATAGTTGACATGCCTTTTCTTGCACTGGTTGAAGTCATTGAGATACTTCTATTACTTTACTCTGGAGTGTGCGTACTTGTTGTTGGGTCATGCGTTGCTCTGGAAACCTCTTCATTCTCTCAACTGTTGACAAGGCCTTTAGTTGCGCTTGTAATGTGTATGCATGTTGTTGTGAGTGTTGGAGCTGCGAATCTAACACCTATAATTCTATACTTTCCATGAGACTTTCATACATTTGGACGCTTCTAGAGCTCAGCTTCTTGTATTCCAAGGCAAAGGATTTTAGTCAGTCAACTACGCTTCAGGCAGTGGCCTCTCTTAGATCTCTTATTTTTTGAGGTGTCTCGGGCACAGTGCGAAGTTTCAGGTCTGCAATGCATTGTTGAAGTTGTTGGATCACTCCTTCCAATTGTGCCACCTGATGTGGAACTCCTTCTTCTATCTGGACTTCGAGGAGTGTCACAGAGCAAATTTCTCTATGAACCTATCCCTGTACTTCGAGTTGATGTGCGAGCAATTGTTCCCTGTCTTGTTGTAGCACTGCTTTCTCTTTCTCCCACTTTGCTTTAAGAGATAGTTTTTCATGTTCTTCATTACTGTGTTGTTCTTGCATATCTTTCTGTGCATGTGCCAAATATTGGGTAGCTTGTACTGTCTCTTCCTAAGCTCGTCGAAGGCGAGCTTCAACTTTATTGGAAATTTGGTGTAGTTGGGCTAGATCATCTCCTAGTTCTTTTGTTCCACTTGTCGAGGGTGCAATAGAAATTGTGTGGCTGGATTGTAGTGTCTGCTGCACTTCTCCAAGTTCTCCCTTGATTCGGCTGAATACCTCCTGCTTCACTTCTTTCTTTTCCGCGATCTCCAATGAAGCATCATTCAACATAGCGACTAAGAAGTCAAATTCGTCTAAGGTGAGGATAGTCTTAAATGTAGCCTTGCTGGCTCTAGATTTCTTTAGGGATGAAGGCTTTGGCAAGGTAACCTTCCTTTTCTTGGTTGGATCCTCTTCGTATCTAGGCAAAGTAACTTTGCCTTTGTTTTGCTCGACTTCCATGCCACCTAGTTCTCCACCATCATCTCCCTGCTCAAGTGAGTTCAAAGATGTCTCCACCGATGTGCTATGGACATCACGCACTTCATCATTTTTCTTCGTTTTACTTGGTCCTAGTGTGTCCATCATAGTTTCAGGGCTATCCACATCGGACATCTCTACGGGGTCCGCTGGAACAAGGAGGTTTGCTGACCATTCCTTGGTAATCTCCTCCAAGTCATCTTCTGTCAATTTGTAATATGATCGGAGCTGTTGTTTATGCTCATTAGCGCGCGTTGTATTGTAGGTGAAGTGGTGGTCCGCGCTAAACTTCATCAAGGGTCTAAACATGTAAATTTTGTTCGGGGTGATGTGTGGTGTAGACTAGATTGCGATCTTTAACTGGTTGCAGTAGGTGTGGAAGACAGCATTGCACTGCCACTGTTTTCTCATGTCATTGGAATACCACAGCGTACAGAACTTCGCGACTAGTGGTTCAAAATGTTTTATATCCGGGAAAGTGGCACCTTCTAGTAGCTCCCAGGCAATGAAAGCAATCAATAAAAGAAGCCAACTAAAGTGGAAGTCATACCCTTGGTCTTTCACTTCTCTTCAATCAATCTCTAGTTGGTTGACAAGGTATTGTTCCCAATTCATTTGTAATCCCTCTGCGCACTTCCCTGCAAAGTCGACCCTGAATCCAGTCACTTGAGTTGGTATATTCTTACGAACTAACTTGCCCGCGATCAGCTAACAGGAAAGGCGCACTGGTCCACTCTGGATAGAGGCTACCTTGTAGCCTCGCGTTCCCTTTTTGACAACGCCATAGGTTTCCTTAATTTTCTGCGCTAATGCTCGGTCGGAGGTCTTGCCAAGGTAGAACTCCTATGGGTCAGGGCCTTGCATGCTAAGCCCTATGATCCGATTGATCAAGGTCGGATCCACAATGATGCATCAGTTTAGCCATAGGTATCCTCCGTGATAGAAAGATAGAAGCAACTTTACACATGCATTCACCTCCTAGTGTTTGCCAAAGTGTGGGATCTTCATAACATTCAGCAATGTAGACTATGCGAGGTTTTGGGTCCAATACTGTGGGACGATCTTCAAGTTCTTTCCCTTCATCTTCATTAGATACTTGTGTGGGGAAATCATATTGTATACTTTCCTATCGCCGAGGTTGAAGTCACTAAAATTCAACGTTGCGAGCTTGTCTTGATTGGCTCGAGTTGCGCGCACTCCTTTCGGAAGGTACGCAGTGATCAAAGTATACTCGAAGTCTATGGGTACACTGTCACGGTTAATCCCACCGCTTAGAGGTGGTATGTAAGTCTACAGAATGTATGGAATAATCTTGGCGTTCACAATGTCATCTCTATGCTTTGTTCTTGTCTCTATCGTGGTTCGGGAAGGTCCTGCTCCGCAAGCAGTTGAGGGAGAAGCTTGGATTCCTCCTGTTGATGATGCTTGCACACCTGAAGACATCCTTCTTTCTGACATGACTCTCTCATCCATTAAGTCAATCAAAACGTCTTCGACTGCTTTCTCTACTGCGCTGAGCTTGTTTGACATACAAGCTCAAGGTCGATTAGATCGGGTGTGAACTGGATTCAGAAACTGCAGTGGAGGGTACGGGAACAAGGCGATGATCACAGTGAAAAATAATCTCAGGATGTGGGCTCAAGTTCTTAGTTAGCAAAAGGTATTCTCAGTGCGTGGTGTGACGGACTAAGTAAGAAAGTTAGCAACAGTCTGCTTGCAACGGGTATGAGGCATCATTAACTCATGTTTTGTCCGTTTATGGTGTGGTCTGATGGTCTAGTGGCGAACCATCAATGCTTTTCGACCCGTTCGGAGCAGTAGTCGAACGGTTATATCATCTTCCAACGGATATATTTCTTCGCCTCGA